>CAUYQG010045490.1:0-19056 GCA_963574415.1 Tarsius wallacei
AACAAGAAATAGAGATAAGAGAACTTACAATGATTTCAATTGATGATAACGTTCAGATTTAAACATATCGTAACGTATAACTTCGAATCGGTTACCGGAAAGGTCACTAAATAATAATAATAATAATAATTCAAGAAAATAACTTATACAATTAAATAATTAGCTGAGTCCAAATACACAGTTAATGATGGGGCTAAAATGTTGGCTAAATTTTGTTGAGAAAGGTTCCTAAATACAAGAAGCATACTGTTTTTAAAGGTAAAGAAAAACTTACAATATTCTAGAACTAAAATTCCAGGTGATTTTAATACTTCCTGGAGGAAAAAAAATGGGATAAAAGGAAAATGAAAGCATACTAAAGAGCCAATCTTGTTAAAATACAAGATTTTAGAAACTGATTATTAAAGATGGAAATAAAATATGCATTTTACTGTATTTTTAAAATTTGAGGGTTGGCCGGGCTCTGTGGCTCAGCCTGTAATCCCAGCACTTTGGGAGGCCAAAGCAAGTGGACTGCCTGAGCCTGAGGGTTTGAGACCCACCCAGGCAACTTGGCAAGACCTCATCTGTACAATAAATCAATAATTAGCCAGGCATGGTAGCGCGTGCCTGTAGTTCCGGCTAATTGGAAGGCTGAGGTGGAAGGATCGCCAGAGCCCAGCAGGTCGAGGCTGTGGTGTCCGGCAGCATGCCACTGTACTCTAGTCTGGGCGACAGAGTGAGACTCCAACTCAAAAAAAAAAAAAATTGGAGGGTTAGCAGTACCAGATTAGAGACAGTGTATGAATTTTCAAACCATGAGAGGAAAAAAAGATAAAGTTTAAAAAATATGATAGATAAAATATAAAATTTGACATCTGGAAAAGGTCCCAAGAGTACCAGTGGTAATAACAAATATTAACAATTAAATATCTTCATTAACATATAATAAGAAAATAATAACAAAAGATAAAGAAACAATTAAAGACACAATAGCAACAACAACAACAAAAAAAGCAGCTACATGATACTTGGAAAAGATGTACCTAAAACTAAGATAATAGAGAAAGGTTTAAAATAAAGACAGGGACAATACATAAAAACTAACAAAAATAATATGCAATAAGCAACATTATTAACACAAATTCATTGTTAAAGCATTCCTAGAATGAATAAGGAAGATCGATCGTGCCATAGTTTGATACCCAGAGAAACAGTGGGCAGCAGTTTGCCCAACCTCACAATTAACAACAAAACTAGAATGAAACCCAAATCCCTTACTGTTATCTGAGATTTTGTTACTAAAATAAACAAGTTACAGTTATGCATTGCTTAACAACAAGGATATGTTCTAAGAAATGTATCATTAGGCAATTCCACCGTTGTGTGAACATTATAGAGTGTACTTACACAAACCTAGATGGTATAGCCTGCTACACACCTAGGTCACATAGGATAGCCTATTACTCCTAGGCTACAGAACTGTACAGCATGTTACTGTATGAAAACTGCAGGTGACTGCAACACAATGATAAGTATCTGTGAATCTAAACACATCTAAACATAGAAAAGGTACAGTAAGAATACAGTATGGGCACTTTCCATGAATGGTGCTTGCAGAACTGGAAGTTGCTCTGGGTGAAACAGTGAGTGAGTGGTGAGTGAATGTGAAAGCCTTAGGTTATTACTGTCCACGCCTATAGACTACGTAAACACTGCACACTTAGGCTACACTAAATTTACTATTTTAAAATGTTCTTTCTTCAATAATAAATTAACCTTAGTTTACCGTAACTTTTTCATTTTAAAAACGTTCAAATTTTTTAAAACTTTTTGACTCTTATAGCAACCCAGACTAAAACACACACACATTGTACAGCTGTGCAAACATATTTTCTTTCTTTCTATCTGTGTTTTCCTATTTTCAAAATTTCCTCTTTTTTTAATTTTTAAACTGTTTTGTTAAAAGCTAAGACACAAACACACACATTAGCCTAAGCCCACATAGGGTCAGAATCATCAATTTCACTGTCTTCTACCTCCACATCTTTTCCCACTTGGAGGGGCTTCAGGGGTAATAACAAGCATGGAGCTGTCGTCTCCTATGATAACAATGGCTTCTTCTGGAATACCTCCTGAAGGACTGCCTGAGGCTATTTCAAGGTTAACTATTTTTTTATATAAGTAGAAGGAGCACACTCTAAAACATGAGAGCTATAACGTTACAGATAGGAAGTTATCAGCTCTGTTATAATCTTGTGGGACTACCATGTATGCATGTTGGCTGAAACATCATTTTGTGGCATGTGACTGAACCGTGAGTCAGCAAAGCTAAAATACTTCAGAATTACATGGGCATTTAGCAGTTTGCCTTACCCACCCCTACTTCATCAGCCCCAGAACGGCAACACTTTTGTCGGTTCCTAGACAGAGCCTCTGTTGGGCCCTGCCCATCTCAGAAAGGATTATTTATGCTATCATCTGTGATATTCTGTAGATATGCTTTGGGTTTGGGATGGAAGAGGGGGATATTTTGTTTGCACACACATAACTTTTTTCTTAAATGGGATATCTTGTGAACATTTTAAAAGTTTAATGCTTCCCATAAGATTCTGAGTTTCTAGCTTCTCTTGAAAAATTGAAGGATCCAGGCAGCCCTGGTCTGGAATTCTCACGCAGCTGCCAGCAGCTAGTGCTGAGTAATTGTCTCCCATTGGGCCAGCACGTTCTTCCATGTTGGCCACAGGTATCACTGCATATGCACAGTCTCACACCTATAGCGAAACTGTAGATCCTCTGAATCTATGTATCACTAGACATGGAAACTAAGACAAGGATTCTTGTTGGAGAGATTCATTGAGGGAGTACCTTTGGGAGTACAGACATGAGGAAAACAGACTAGGACAAGGGCACAGAGCCAAGCAAGGATGTGTTCTCAGCTGAAAACCAGCTTCAGTCTAATCCCTGGGGAAGCTCTGGAGGACACGTTGCAATACAAAGCTAATTCCATGTTGAGGTGAGGGGATTAGGGTCCGGAGGGGGTGATATCCTGGGCTGTTGGGCTCTCACTTGGCTTGGGGCGATTCTCCAGGAAGAGGGACAGCTGTGCACTCTTAGCACAGGGATGGGGGATGAATGCACAGACAGGCACTAGAGAAAGGAGGTACAGGTAGGGCGCCAGCAGCATTCATTCCATCATGTCTCTGTTAAACATAGGGAAATAAAAAGCTAGACAACACAGCTAAGTGCTTCAAGAAACACAGGACAGTGTATTTCTTTGTGGAAGTAAAGAATATTCCTACAAGTTTAGGATATTCCTACAAGTTTAGTAGGCAAAACAAGTGCAAATGCTGGGCCACAGCACTCCTCAGGTGGCCTTCCCAGGCCTTATTAATACCTGCATTTGCCCTGCTTCACCCTCATTAAATGCCGCTCCCCTCTTTCAGCTCAGTTTGTGCTCTCCTGGATTCTCAGGAAAACTGGCTGCTCAAGGTTAACTGGGCAGGAGCAGAATGCTTTTCTTTGGGATTACTGATGACTACACTGAAATACCTTGAAGCCAGTTTAGGGATAATAAGAAAAGGATACAGAGAAACACATTCATATGTCACCAGTGACTAAGCCCATACATCACAGGCAGAGGTTACTATTGTGAGTAACCAATGTGTAGTCACCTCTGTAGTGACATAAAATAATCCTTTGAAAGTCAATAATGAGTTTACCACGAATAAATTTTAAAACTTTGATTAAAAAGTACCCCACATATTTAAAATTTAAAAATAAAACTTTGATAAAAAATAATTGTGTAAAACAGGACTTTTTAAGTCAGAGAATATTATCTGACAATCCGAAAAATTCGTGTAAATTTGTACTGAATCAATAACATGATTTTTAAAAATCAAAATTACACAGTGTAGAGGTCCCTGACTCTCAGAGTTGACATACCTCAGAACTGGACAGCCCCGAATCTCTATCATCCAAGTCCTCCAAAAGCTCAACCAGCCTTTTCTTCTCACTGTCAATCATAACCACTGGGTTCCTTGAATCCTTGGCCAACTACATAATTTATTAAAAGAAATATTAAGTACTCAAAGCAACTCATAGTTCAAGAAAGTAAAAGTGGGGCCTGAGGCTTCTACAATACAGATATAGGTAAGGTAAAAGTTGTAAGATCAGGCATTTTACATTTGCTAGGTAATTTTATTTCATGTGAAATTTTTTGTATAGGGCCATTTTCTAATGTCCAAAGATATTCCCACTATAAGCAGGGCCCCTTTTTAAACATTTAACAAACATTTTATTTAAAAAAAAATAAAACAAGCAGTTTTCAAATCTCTCTTTATATTGTGTATATACATATAAGTGCAAAAACGTATTTGCTGAGACATTCACAAGAAATCTTCATGCCTCTTTCTCTGCAGCCTTTATCCACTAAGTGAAACTGCTTTTAAAGACTATTACATAAGAAATTTAAATAAAGATTCAGTTACTATTGTTAAAAGGAGGCAAGGGAATTCTATGGGGGAGCTACTATCGATGTCAGCAAGAACTCGGCTATGGGGAAAATTCAATGGTTAATAAACAAGCAACAGGCTTGTGCAAAGACAGAGACATATCAAGGTAGAGGTTTCCTGAAGAAGAACAGACAAACAGAGAGCACAGAAAAATCTGAGAGTCCCAAAGGCCGCTCCTGGAAGTGGTAGGCTGACTCACAAATCCAGTCTGCCTGAAAGGGGTGTGCCAATTGCAGGGAGAGCAGCAGATTTGAACCATGAGGAATTATGTCACTCTATCCTCTTGTCAATACTTCACACTCGCCTTTCTAGTGACTAGCTGCTCAAAAGGTTTGCCGTGAGCTTCTGTCCACTTCAGCACATTTCTTGCTATAAATTAATGAATTAGCATCTCGTCTAATACAGGAGCCTCTGTGCCGTTGGTAAGTCTGAGTCTGCCCTGCAGACAAACCAAGTCAGGCTGCAGGGCCTGCAAGATCAAGGATGAGTCCCTGCAGCAGGAGCTAATCAACGTCAGTGACCAGCTGTCAGGAGGCCCACAGAAGTGCAGAACAACCAGGTGACTTCTCCAGACTGGCCCTGCTGCTTCACCAGGAGCACTTTCCATTTGAAGTTCTAAATGTATCAGCCATAAACTCAGTCTCATTACATTAAAAAACCAATTTTACTGATATGCAATTTAAAATCTGGGAAACATTGTCCAAAGCTATTATCTAAATAAATGTTTTGCAAATTGCAGAAAACAGACTGTTTCTGGATAGTGAAATATATGCTAGTTGTAACTAGCATTTTTTTAAAGGGATAGGATAGAATAGAAAGGATAGGATCTAGTGGAATAGAAAACAGATAATGGTGAAGTACTAGGTTATAAAACTTTTCTGTCAGTTATATATACTGATCCAATTATATATACATTTATCATGGTCAAAAAAAAGAAAAAAAGGCACTTCGCGAGGAGGAGGCAAGAGGATTGCCTAAGTCCAGGGGTTCGAGACCATCCTGGGTAACTTGGCAAGACCTCGACTCTACAATAATTAGCCGGGCGTAGTGGTGCACACCTGTAGTTCCAGCTACTTGGGAGGCTGAGTCAGAAGGATAGTCTGAGCCCAGCAGGTCAAGGCTGCAGTGGTCATGAGAGTGCCACTGCACTCCAGCCTGGGCGACAGAGTGAGACCGCAACTCAAAAAAAAAAAAAAAAAAAATTAAAGACACTGAGCACAACTGTTACCATTTTTGCAACTCATTTAGTCCCAAATTCTGGCTTCTGAATTTCTAAATACATACCTCAATGTTTCGCTTAATAAAATCCTGGTTGTGTTTACCCTTGAGCTCAATCTTTTCTGTATCTGAGGAAAGTTTATTTCCTGCTTTGATCAATGACTCATTTCTTTCCACATCATAGGTAAAATCTAATATTTAAAAAGTTCAAAATTTTTTCATAATTATTAATTATGCTAAAAATTCACTTTAAGCATACGTTAAAATACATAAGAAATAAACATACATAGAAGAACTAACTTCTAAATTCCAGATCCAAAAACCTTATATCCATGGAGCTCTGTTCTTAAAAAGGTAAATGTACTACCATAACTTCTAATGAAGTTCTTATAAAACTTCTGTGTTATTCATTATCATGCATCAAACTTATTGCTGTTGATTCATGAGAATGATGGGAAATATGACCAGAATGTCAAGTCATACATGTGAGGAAGAAATCATGAATGTTATGGGAATTTTAAAATATGCATTTTATTTTAGTTCTTATATAAAACAAAAATGTCCCTAAAGGCTAGGTCATTTCCTGCTATTCTATTTATTTGCCATCATTATTCCTGAACAATAAACTTAGCGTTTGGCCTGCGTTTAAGCAAGGTCTGGGGATAAGTGACCTGGCTACCCCACATCCCATTTATACAAATGCCTAGAGCCCATCTCAATTTGTCAATTTGCCTCAAGTTTTGAGAAGAGGCTTGAGTAAACTGAGATATTCAAACCCTAAGTACTCAAAATAAGAGTAAAAAAAAAATTGTGGGTTCTTATTCCTATTATTAAATATTTTGTTTTCACTGTGTCACATGTAAAGCTTTTTTAAAACATGAAGCCTTCATTAAAGCTCTAAAAATATGCATGAGTGTCCTTAAATGGCAAATTAACTTTACCCTACAAAATAGAACAAATTGCCACATTAAAGTCTAAAAAAGAAAACACAGCTGGGCTCGGTGGCTTAGCCTGTAATCCCGCACCTTGGGAGGCTGAGGTGAGTGGATTGCCTGAGCCCGCGGGTTCGAGACCCGCGGCAACTTGGCAAGACCTCACCTCTACAATAAATCAAAAAATTAGCCGGGCGTGGTAGCGCGCGCCTGTAGTTCCAGCTACTTGGAAGGCTGAGGCGGAAGGATTGCCGGAGCCCAGCAGCTCGAGGCTGCGGTGGCCGGGAGCGGCCACTGCACTTCTGTCTGGGCGACGGAGTGAGACTCCAACTCAAAAAAAAAAAAAAAAGAAAACACACCAGTCAGTAGCTCAACCCAAACAAGGTTTACTTAAAAGTCACTTTTGTTTTATAAGGGAGATTATTTCAATAAAAAGGATTCAGGGAGCTAGTCAATCGGTATGTTTATAGCTAATTATCAAAGACAGATTTAACTATTCAAAAATAAATTTTGATGAAAATAGACAGAAAGAGCTAGGAAGAGTAAAATCTCCGGATTTAAATTCTTTTTCAATAAGGGTAAATTTTAGTTAAAAAAATCTTTTACTCAAATTTAAGTTATATAAGTTTCTATGCAAATAAACCAATGCTTTATAACTGGGGTTTATTTTTTAATCAATTATGTGAAAAATTTTTAAATCAACTATCAATAGTTAAGGTATGAGTTACTTTTCTGGCGAGTGCCACCTTAGATATAAAATATATTTTTAGTTGAAATAAAGTTTATTCATTCATATACTCTTAAACAATACTATATTTTAAAAAACTCAAATGCAGTTATGTTTATACTTATAATAGAGTTTCTTTAAAATCTATTTCTAATAAATTGTTAAAATACTGGATTATCTGGCCAGAACTATCTCATTAGAAATATCCTCTTCTCCTCTCCAGTATGGCAGTGATATAGCTGCCATGTTCCTATATGACCCCAAGGCTTGCTGGGTTGGACAGTTGTCTGGGCCAGGAGTAGGCACCTGCCCCAGCTGAGTCAGTCGTTCTCTTCTCTAGGGTTTGTAACTGACTAACATAGCACATGCTCTTGGGAACCAAAGAAAGCTATCTACCACAAACATCCTTTTCATACTTTTTTTATTATTATTATTAAGCCAGGTTTTCATTACTTATGGTAAAGGTAACTCTTTATTATACAAAATTCAAACATTCAAAAGTAGAGAGAATGGTATACAGACTTTCAACAACTAGCTTCAACAATCAATTCAAGATCTTGTATCATCTTGAACCCTATCTACTTTCACTCACCTCTGGATTAAATTAAATTATATCAACTCATTTCATTCACAAATACTTCCGTATATAGCTAGTATTCCCTTGTGACAATATGTATAATCACACACAAATTAAAACATACCTTGATTGACATTCTGCATCCACTTTTCATATTCTTCTGGAGGGACTTGAGTATGAAACACTGAGGAAAATGTGTCTTCATCCCCATAACAAGAAGGATCTGATTTAAAAAATCATTTATTCAATATGCACAAAATAAATAGGGAATTATCTATAGTTGCAAAAAAAAGATAAGATTTAATATTATCTCCAGAGTTCCTCAATTCCCTTGACACATACGAATTTCTTAAGACGATGTCAATGTCACCGCCAAGTAGAAATGACAATCTTTGTCACATGAGCCACTACGACAAACTACAGAAGTCAAGATAGTCAAACAGCACTCCCCTAGAACTTAAGCACAAAGAGGATGTATAGGGGTGTGCTAAAATATCACAATAGTTCTCCAGAGATAATGTATTCAAATCCTAATGTTCATAACACAAAGAATATGCACCCTGAGTAACTGTAATTATGATCTTCTTTTTTATTTTAGAACCCCAAGGTAGAGATTGCAAATATATGGTCAGTTATTAAGATAAAATAATGTGTTTGAAAGAAATAATTTGTGAGACTCTTAGCAGTTAGTTTTCTTCTTTTGTGACATATGCCCTTGAACTAATCTATAAAGAAAATAGAACATTGTGTTTTTCAGCTTTATTTGTTTCAATGTAATTTGTTTTTACATTCTCCTATTAGCTAATTCAGACACTATACATTTGCAAGAAACTGAATATAAATATCTTTTTTTTAAGTGTGTCTGTATACCTTAACACGAGAGAATCTGCCAAGTTATGGCACAGAAATGGTTTTGCTTTAGAAAATACGGCAAGTCTTGAGAATCTTACAGGATCCACCACCTCTCCCTGAAAACGAACCCGGTTCAAATATCTGCTCTGAGGTGACACAGACAAAGGAAGCAAGCAGAAGATACACTCACCCCCACTACCCAACCACCAAATTTGAAACATAAAACTTCTGATATTAAAACCTAACTCATCAATCTCAATTCTCTAACTTGGAATTCATAACAATGAACTATAAATTGGAACTGACATTATAATATTAGTCTTTATACATTCTTCGATGAGTCAATCAAGCACATTCATGGAGTAATCCTGGGGAGAAGGGTAAGCTACTCAGAAGATAAAAAGGTTTAAAGTCATTTTTGAACTTTAATTTTTCTAAGTTAAAAAGTAATAGCAAACGCTATTATTAGGAGTCTTAAATATTCATTAAAGCAGGCTCAGCGAGTCAGCAATTTGGCAACATTTTATTATCAGTTTAAATCACATCATATTCCTAAAGTGGTAATATATTTGTTTTTGATCCCACAATTCCTTTTTGACAGTAGCTTCACTCAGTTTTACACCAAAATACCTATAAAGACACAAAAATATAAAAACCTACAATATGGAAAACTATTAAAACAAGATGATATTTGTAGATTTTAAACCTACGGACCTCCTACGTTGGAATTATTATCTTCACCCATCATCCCAGTGGTATTCATTGCCTTGGAGAGGTAGGTTCAAACAAATCCAAATCGGAGGACATTCTACAGTCTTCAAAAATGCCAATTTCATAAAACACAGGGACTAAAGAGACATGACAACAAACTAATACATGACCTGGGATTTTCTTTTGCTACAAAGAATATTTTCTTTTGCTATAAACCTGGAACAATTGGCAAAATTCTCAATAAAGCCTGTCAATTGGATAATAGCATTACATCATTTCCTAAAATCAGAAAATGCTAATTTCCTGATTTATAAAGGGCATTTGAGAATTCTTTGTACTTTTCTTGTGACTTTAAACCTGAAATTATGTCAAAATAAAATGTTAATAGAAACATATTTTAAATTCCTCTCCTAATGACAAACATTTAAGTGAGAAGGGAAAAGAAATCTTCCATTAGAGATCAAGAACCAAAACTTTGAGGATTGAGCACAGAGTGTTTAATAAGAGCCCTGAAAGAGGAAGATTGCAGGATGTGATTTAAGTTGTTTCCTGTCCCCCCCACGAAAGAAATTAAAGCCCATCCCAGATGAGGAGAGAGGACCCAGAAGATCATCGGAGGGAATGAGTTTAGAGTAGACACCTGTGACCTACAAGTGTGAGGCTGCCCCCTGGCACACATGCCTTGGACGCAAAACCCTGGAGTTGACTAGAAAACCTGAAGAGGATGGGGAAACCCAGAGCAGAGTGGGCTCTGTCCAACGGCACATCTGAAACTAGAGATAGACCCTACACACAGGCACATGGTGCCCCCATCTACCCATGACAGCTACAGAGCAGCAATGATAGTATGACAGTACACATGTCTAAAGGGAGACAGCAGCTGACGTATACACACACACACACACACACACACACACACACGCACACACACACGCAATTCCTCATGGCTGGCCTATGGCGTGGAGGAGACCAGAAATTCTTACATGCCCGAGTGAAGAAGCCTGGGATCATGATGAGAGAGAGTGGTGTAGACCTTCATACCAGAGACAATGTGGCAGGGACCATGTAAACCATTAGCATCTGCTGACAGATGAGAAAAGGCTAAATGCAACCAGCTATAAGTCAGCAGATTCCCAGGCTAGCTTACAATATCCACAGACCAAGCAGAACAAGACACCTCTGAGAGAACATCAAGGACCAGAGGCCACCCCGCCCTATGTCATGATGCTACCACAAGCTTGTTCCTGAGCCCAGCTACCACCCAGAGAAAAGGGAGAAAGGTAAAGGCAAGAAGCAAAGAAATCCTGAATAGCTAAGCATTTACCTAAAGTAAACTGAGCTTACCTGGAAGGTCTAAAGTTTTAAACCAGAACTCATTTAGTTTGAGTGCTTTTGTCCCCTATAAAGTAAAAATGAAGGTTCATCAGCAAGTTGAGTTCAGATATAAAGATACTTCTATAGCCTCACTTTCAAATATCTGAGTTATGCTGCATAATCTTTAAACCCACCATACAAGTACAATAAGTCCCTAATATTATCAATAGGGTCTTGGAAGCTGTCACTTTAAGCAAAATGTCATATAACAAAATCAATTTTATGTCTGAATGTATGAGAAGTAAAGGAAGACATTGAAAAGGTGAATCTTGAGACTTGAAAGTCAATAGTAAATATCTGAAGTAAAATGAAAAAAAACACACACACCAATTTTAACACAGGCTAACTATATAAACATGAGTTAAGTTACTATGGCATATTCCTGGTCACTAAAACATCATCAAACTTCTAAATAAAGACAAAACATTTCTAATATTAGACATTGAAATAAATCTGAGCTATAGATACATTTAAGACAGATAAATAAAAACAAGTAAGATTATTTATCCGCTAATAAATATCAGGGTCACAGGTGGCCTGAGTCTTTCCCAGCAGCTCAGGGTGCAAGGTGAGAACTAACCCTGGCCAGGACACCATCCTACTGCAGAGTGCAATCACACAGACACCCACAATCACTCACACTGGGACCATGTAGACACACCAGTTAATCAAACATGCACATCTTTGAGATGTTGGAGGAAATCAAAATGAGAAAACTCATTCAGACACAGGGAGAACATGCAAACTCCACACAGACAGTGGCCCTGGCTAGGAACCAATTTTTTCTCTTCCTCTCTCCCTTCTTCCTTCCTTTCTCTTAATGCTCCTTTGCTTTTTTAAATCTTTTTCCTATATAAACCATTACTCTAACTATAACCTACAGTCATTTGAAAGGTCAAACTTTAATTTGAAGTCTAAGTCACATCAACAATACATTTTTTCTATATTAAGAAAGTCAAGAACAAAAAGTCGTTTTTTTGTTTTGCCCCTGTCCCCAAGTAGTAATTTAGAATTGTTTTATTTACTCTCCCCTTTTTTTCCCACTTTTCAGCCTCTGCTAATACAACCTGGAGTTTTAGGCCTAGTTATTGTTATTATTATCTTCTTGTATAGAGCAATTTTTAATATTCTGACATTTGGATTTACAAACATACAATTCTTTCTGTTCACCCCTGTGCTTAACTGGTGGTAGTGATCACTAATAATTTTGTAATATAGCAACTTCTCTAATCCTGGGTTTTAAATTTTGATATATTCACTGGTTGACTGGAGTATGTTTTCTAGCAAATTTTTTTCAAAAACAATATTAGTGGTGAATTATAATCTCTAGAACAAGGGTCCCCAACCTCCAGGCCACAGACCTGTCCGTGGCCCGTGGCCCATTAGGAACTAGGCCACAACAGCAGGAGGTGAGCGGCGGGCAAGCTCAGCACCCCCTGTATCAGCTCAGCGGCAGCATTAGATTCTTGGAGGAGCATGCCTATTGTGAACTGCGCATGAGAAGAATCTAGGTTTTGGGTACATTATGAGAATCTAATACCTGATGATATCCTTCTCCCACCCTCCATCTGTGGAAAAACTGTCTTCTATGAAACTGGTCCCTGATGGCAAAAGGGTTGGGGCAGCTGCTGTAGAATACCTGCGAATCTTTTTGTTGTCTTCATACATTAATAACAGAAGCAGCAATATAATATTCCTGGTTAATGTATTTTTCCTTCATTAAAAAAAAAACAACTTGAATTCAGCTTCCTCTTTTTTTTTTTTTTTTTAAGCTGGGGTCTTGCTCTGTCACCCAAGCTGGATGCAGTGGCACAAGCACAGCTCACTGCAGCCTCAAATTCCAGGGCTCAAGCAATCCTTCCACCTCAGCTTCCCATGTAGCTGGGACTACCACAGGCACGCACCACCACACCTGACTAGTTTTTTGAATTTTTTGTACAAATGAGGTCTTACTATGTTGCCTAGGCTGGCCAAGTGATCCTCTTGCTTCAGCCTCTTGAATAGCTGGGGGCTCAAACAATCCTCCTGCCTCAGTCTCCCAAAGTGCTGGGATTACAGGCATGAGGCACCACATCTGGCCGCTCAGCTTCCATTTTGTATAAGGTAAAATAAGATTATTATATTTTTGGCCTGATGCTTGTAAGATTTTTTTAGAGCATTCCCATGGTTCAGAATTCTTACAGATAGATGATGATGATAGATATAGATAGATAGATATTAGTCTTTTATCACCAATTTTGCATATATAATATTTTTAAATCATAAAATTTCCCTTTATGATTGTTTCTGTAACAGTTATGCTGGTTTACTTCTCAGAAACTCCTATAACTTTTAGCTAAAACTCCCATTCCCTGCCTCCATACTTACTGTCACTTATTTCACCATGCCCTCACCTATATGTCCCTTCGTTTTGCACAACACCCCTTGCTGCCTGGTTCTCCTGCAGTTTTCATCATGCTCCTTACTGCAGTAAGTGCATTTTCCTTGTAATCCTTCCTCATCTTCCTCAGTTCCTTTCTCACATCATCCCCTTGTTTTTCATCTTAGTCTACTCTTTCCTCACAGTTTTCTCCTCTGGTTTCACAAATAATATGCATTTTCTATCATATTGAAGGATTCCAATCCATTTTTAGAAATTAAAGAAAGTACAATTCTCTTGAAAGAGCTTAATAGAACTCTCTAAGATGAATTCAAATCAGGTAGACAAGTAATAAGGACATGTTGTACATTTCAAAGTTTGTTCTCCACCAACAGAAATAGTCCTTTTTTTTCAAGTGTCCATGGAACACTTACAAAAGTTAATCATGTATTAGGCCAATGTTTTCCTTTGGGATATTCATCATATTTTAGGCAAAACAATTCTTTGTGTGGAGCTTCCTTGTATAATTCCTGACCTTTAGCAAACTTGGCCTCTGGCTTAGTGGCATAAGCGCCAGTAGTCCCCTATGCTCCCCTGCAGCACATCCTTATGCTAACCAAGAACCAAATGTGTCCTACAATTGAGAACTTCTGTACTCGACTACAAAGAAAATGTCAATAAATTCAAAATATCAAAACCATTTCTAAGGGGAAAGTTTATAGCAATAAATGCCTGCATTATAAAAGAACAAAGATCCCAAAGAAATTGCCTGAAATTATGCCTCAAGGAACTAGAAGGAAAGCAAACTAAACCCAAAGTTAGCAGAAGGAAGGAAATAATAAAGATCAGAACAGTAATAAATCAAATACAGAATAGAAAATCCATAGAAAAAAATTAATAAAACAAAGAGTTGCTTTTTTTGAAAAAAAAAAAATAAACAAAATCAACAAAAGCTAGCCTAAGAAAAAAAGAGCAAAGAGCAAAAACTCAAATATATAAAATCAGAAATGAAAGTGGAGACATTACAACACATGCCTAAGAAATAAGGAGATCATAAGGGACGCTTATGAATAATTATATGTCAATAAATCTGATGACCCAGAGGAAATAAGTAAATTCCTAGAAAAATACAAACTACCAGTATTGAATCAGGAAGAAATAGAAGGCCTAAACAGACCAAAAACAAATATAGAGATTGAATTAGTAATTTAAAACCTCCCAAGAAAGAAAACCCCAGGACCAGATGACATCATAGCTGAATTCTATCAAACTCTCAAAGAATTAATACAAATACTTCTTATACTCTTCCAAAAAAGCAGAGCTGGAAGGAATAGTTCCTAACACACTTTGTGAAACAGAATCACCTTGATACCTAAGCAAGAAAAAGACACCACAAGAAGAGAAAATCACAGGCCAATATCTCTGATGAACATTGATGCAAAAATCTTCAATAAAATATTACCAAGCCAAATTCAACAACACATCAAAAAGACTATTCATGATTAAGTGGGATTTATCTCTGGCATGTAAAGCTGATTTAACATATGCAAATCAATCAGTGTGATATATCACATTAACAGATGGAAAGACAAAATCTCAATGGATACAGAAAAAGCATTCAACAAAGTTCAACATCCTTTCTTGATAAAAATTCTCAAGAGTTCAGGTATAGAAGGTGATTTACTCAACACAACAAAGACCATTTACAAAAAATCTGCAGTTAGCATCATAATCAATGGGGAAAACTGAAAACTTTTCCTCTAAGGCCTGGTACAATGCAGGGATACCTACTCTTACCACTTCTATTTAACATAATACTGGAAGTACTATCAAGAGCAATCTGACAAAAAAAAAAAAAAAGAAAGAATAGGTATCCAAATTGGAAAGGATGTTCTGTTTGCAGATGAAATGATTCTATACATAGAAAATCCCAAAGACGCCACCAAAAAAACTATTAGAATTAATAAGTAAGTTCTGTAAAGTTATAGAATACAAAAATCAACATACAAAAAAATCTATGGCATTTCTATACACAAATAACAAACCAGACAGAAGAAAAAAAATCAAGAAAATAATAATTTACAATAGCATCAAAAAAATATTTAGGAATAAATTTAATTAAGGAAGTAAAAGACCCGTATGCTAAAAACTATAGACATTGGTGAATAAAATTGAAGACACAAATAAATAGAAAGATATTTTCGGGCTCATGGGTCAAAAAAATTAATATTGTTAAAATGTCCACACTACTAAGGCAAACCCTGTCAAAATCCCAATGGCATTCTTCACAGAAACAGAAAAAAAAAAAATCAGTATAAACTCAGGTTTAGCTTAATACAAATACAAATAGTTACACATAGATATGTGTATAATAGGTTAGTATATGCATATTTAGTCATGTACCACATAATGATGTTTTGACAATGGCTGGCATACAAAACAGTGATACCATAACATTATAATGCAGCTGAAAAATTCCTACGGCTAGTGACGTTGTAGCCATTATAGCATCATAGTGCAATTCATTACTTAACATGTTTGTGGTGAAACTGGTGTAAATAAATTTACAGCACTGTCAGTTGTATAAAAGTCTAAGGCACACAATTATTGACAGCACATAATACTTGATAATGACAATAAATACCTATGTTATTGGTTTATGTACTTACTATACTATACTTTTTATCATTACTTTAGAGTACACTCCTACTTATTAAAAAATAAACGTTAACTGCAAGACAGCCTCAGGTAGGTTCTTCAGGAGGTATTCCAGAAGCAGGCACTATTATCATAGGAGATGACAACTCCATGCACGTTACTGACCCTGAAGACCTTCCAGTGGGATAAGATGTGGAGGTACAAGAGAGTGATATTGGTGATCCTTTGTAGGCCTAGGCTGATGTGTGTGTTTGTACTTTAGTTTTTAACAAAAAGGTTTAAAAAGTAAAAAATAGAAATATAGAGAAAAGCTCACTGGATAAGGATATAAAGAAGGAAAACATTTTTGTACAGCCATAAAATGTATTTGTGTCTTAAGCTAAATTCTAAAAATTTTTAAAGTTTGTAAAGGAATGACTAAGTAAGCTAAGGTTAATTTATTACTGAAAAAAATTGTAATAAATGTAGTGTAGCCTAAGTGTACAGTGCTTATAAAGTCTACCATAGTATATAGGAATGTCCTAGGCCTTCACATTCACTCACCACTTACTCCCTGACTCACCAACTTCCAATCCTGTAAGCACCATTCATGGTAAGTGCCCTATACAGGTGTACCATTTTTTTAAAAAAATTTCATGCTGTTTTTTTACTGTGGCTTTTTATGTTTCGATACGATTAGACACACGTACACTTACCATTGTGTTACAATTGTCCACAGTACTCGGTATGGTAACATGCTGTACAGGTTTGTAGTCTGGGAGCAATAGGCTACACCATATAGCCTAGGAGTGTAGGAGGCTCTGCCCCCTAGGTTTGTGTAAGTGTACTCTGCTGTTCACACAATGACTAAGTCACCTACTGATGCATTTCTCAGAATGCATCCCCACTGTTAAGTGACACACGACTGGATGTCCTTTCTCAGAGGGCCTAGAATCAACAAATCCCTAGCAGCAACCATCACAACTGGAATCCAGATCTTGCTTTCTAATACCATGCCCCAATAAGAGGAATCAGGTCTCCGAGGAGAAATGGCTGATTCTAGGACTGGGGTAGAAAATATGGTAGATGAGTCTGATGCATCTTGTAGTTCCAGAAAGTAAGGAAGTTCCCAACAAGAACAACAAAATGAAACCCACAAGAATAGAGGTATGTCAAAGGAACATAGAAGCCAATTGAAAGCACTCCTAATGTCCAAAGCTGAAAAAGTTGGAGCAATAAAATAAATCAAGTAGTACTGGATTATAACCCAAAGTACAAAATAAATAACCACAAATCTATACTGATTAAATGATGTAATAAACAAATGGGGAGGATAGATAACTCTCCCATGCAGAATAATTCAAAATAATATATAAATATTCTGCCCTCAAGAAAGTGAAGCATAACTCCATATTCCTTAAGCGGGAACTACACGTAGTCATTTCCTTCCAAAGAGAACAACAGTATGAAAAGGCAGGGAATAGAGTAACTTCACAGTGGAAAAATGTGACAAACATTCCTCTCCAGGTGATCAAAGTTAACATTAACAGCAATGTAAGGTTAATCGTAGAATGTAATGTAATGAAAATGGCACTGGAACTCTGTGGTTTTCCTCCCAAAAACACTTAATCTCAGTCTAATCAAGAGAAAAGCAAGAGATAAATTTCAACTGCTACAACATTCTACAAAATACCTGACCAGAACTCCCTGAAATCAAAGTCATCAAAAACAAGGAAAGTCTGAAAAAGTGTCACAGCCAAGAGTAGACTAAGGAGATATGAGGACTAAATGTAATGTGTATCCTGGATGGGATCCTGGAACAGAAAAAGAACATTAAGCAAAAATTAAGGAAATCTGAATAGAGTTATGCCTTAGTGCATGATAATGTATCAATATTATTCACTAATTGTAACAAATGAACTAAATTAATGTAAGATGTTCATAAAAAGAGAAACTGGATGTGGGTATATAGGAAATCTCTGTATCATCTTCAACATTTTTCTATAAATGTAAAACTGTGCTGAAATAAAAAGTTTTTAAAAACTTCCAGATTAAAAAGAGAGGGGTAAAACATGAACACAATTAGAAATAGAAAAGGAATTATTATTTTAAAATATTACCTAAAATTTTGTAGTAAATGTTTTAATCTTGATGAAATGGATGCTTTAAAATCTCAGTGACATGAATGCATTGCCAAAATTGACTCCAGAAGAAATAGTATCCTGAAATAGAATAGTAACTATGGAAGAGGCTGAAAAAAGAGTCAGAGAATTGCCTCCAAGAAATTATTTGAACCAGATGGTTTTTCCAATGAAATCTTTCAAATTTTCAGGGAACAGATAATCCCATGTTATATAAACTGCTTCAAATCATAGAAATAAATGATCAGCCATCCCCATTCATTTTATGAAGTTAACATAGCCTGACAAAGCAGACACATAGACACTCTCCACCCCCAACTCCACCTCACAGCATAACACACATTTCACCCACATGTGCATGAACACACATATACAAACTAATCTTGCTTATAAATATAGATGCAGACATTCTGAATAAGTTCAGTCATTCAAATCTGGTGCTAACTTAAAATAATAATCCTCCATAACCAAGAAGGGTTGACTAAAGAATACAATTTAGTATTTAAACCTATTAATTTTAAAACATTAAATACATTAGTCATGAAAGAAAAAATTATGATAATTTAAATAGTTATTGAAATACATTCAATACATTTCAACACTAAGTTCTTATGATTCTCAGAATAGGAATAATTGTTAAAAAGGACACAAAAATTAACATTTATCCTGGTGATATGTTTATAAACTAGCAAGACCCAAGGCAAACAAGTTTGTTTTGGGTTTTTTTTCTCTGTTTGTTTGTTTTTATTTTAAGTACAATTCAGGATTAGGTATACAAATGGTCATTGTACAGGTAAAGTTTGGGCCTCACTTTCGTCCCCACTTCACCTGGTTTACGATCAGGTACTCTTACTGATGAAGTATGACACCCCTCCAGACATTTCCCTCTGTACCAATCCCTTTTTTATAGTATTATGATAATTGTTCAAGGTCCACTTATGAGTGAGAACATGTGGTACTCAGTTCTTTGTTTCTTTGATAGATCACTCAGTATTATAGACTCTATCCATCCAAGTTGCTGCAAAGTTCATTATT
>CAUYQG010045493.1:0-22097 GCA_963574415.1 Tarsius wallacei
TGTTGGCCAACTGTGTCATTATCTGGAGGCCTGACTGGAGAAAGATCTGCTTCCAAGCTTCCACAGCCGGGTGGCAGAATTCATTTCCTCACAATTGTGTAGCTGAGGTCCTTGCTTTCTTGCTGGTGACCATTCTTAGGATCTAGAGGCTAGATTCAGATCCTCATCATGGGATCCTCTCACAACAGGACAGCTTACTTCTTTTTTTTTTTTTTTGAGTTGGAGTCTCACTCTGTCACCCAGACTGGAGTGCAGTGGCCGCTCCCTGCCACTGCAGCCTCGACCTGCTGGGCTCCAGCTATCCTTCCGCCTCAGCTTTCCAAGTAGCCGAAACTACAGGCGTGCTCTACCATGCCCGGCTAATTTTTTGATTTATTGTAGAGATGAGGTCTCGCCAACTTGCCCAGGCGGGTCTGAAATCCGAGGGCTCAGGCCATCCATTCACCACAGCCTCCCAAAGCGCGGGATTACAGGCTGAGCCACCGAGCCCGGTGACAGCTTAAATGTCACCAGGAGAACACCTTTGCTCAGTCCGCTAAGGTGGAATCTTGTGTAATGTAACATTTTCATGGTAGTAAGTATCGATTATATTCACAAGTACTACCCGCACTCCAGTGGGTGGGACTGCAGGACTTTGTACTCCAAGGAAGAGGGATCTCCTGGGTCATTTCAAAGTTTCGCCTAAGAAAATCTCCCAAGCAAAAAAATCAATTGCTTGGTAATTATAATGATCTGGTTTTGGGTGTTCAGTTCATTCATTAACCATATATTTATTAAGTACCTACTTTGAGCCAGGCACTTTACAGAAACAATATAAAGTACATCAGTGAAATAAATATACAAATGCCCCAGCTCTTACAGTTTATTGAGGCTTTAATAAGCAATGTCTATAATAGAGAAGTTCCATAGGTAATTAGGTTGTGTTCAATGTGTAAGTATTGACAAATTGAAGAAATTAAGCATTGGCATTCACATTACAATCCTGTATAAAGGAAAGTCTCTTCAGTCTGTTCAGAGAGAGAACTGTTCTTGATATTAGAAATGCAAACTCCCCAAACAAAATGTTGGGGTAAAATAATTGAATTTGTGCCCAACTAACGCCACATTTATTTTTATTTATTTTATTTATTTTATTTTTATTTTTATTTTTGAGTTGGAGTCTCACTCTGTCGCCCAGGCTGGAGTGCAGTGGCCGCTCCCGGCCACCGCAGCCTCAACCCACTGGGCTCTGGTGATCCTTCCACCTCAGCCTTCCAAGTAGCTGGAACTACAGGCGCGCGCTACCACACCCGGCTAATTTTTTGATTTATTGTAGAGATGAGGTCTCACCAAGTTGCCCAGGTGGGAGACCTGCGGCTCAGGCAATCCACTCACCTCAGCCTCCCAAGGCGCGGGATTACAGGCTTAGCCACCGAGCCCGGCTCACATTTAATTTTTAATGAGAAAACTTGCATTAGGTAATCAGTCTTCATGAGCCTTTCTTGGCACACTTTGTTGATTTTTTGACATTAATTTTTATTTATTTACAAAAATGTGCCTCATATCTACTGTTCTTTGTTAAATTAAAAATATTTTTGAAACTATTATATGCCATATTTATACTTTAATGTGCACTTGAAAGGTGTATTATTTTATATATTTTCCATTTAGAGTACTCTAATTATATTATTCTATTCCCATTAGGAAATATTTATTGGGTAGCTACTCTCCATTGTAGTTATTGTTACATTTTCAGTAAAAGTTGACATGAGTAATATTTTTCCAAGCTATTCTCTTTCAGGGTAGACATATTTGGATTTTTTTGTAGAACTTTGGTCATTTTTTCCTAAAAAATAACAAGAAACAAAAAAACTATGGTCAGCATCTTTTTGAGCAATCTTCTTTTTTTATTTTAATGATGTGAGGTACAATTCAGGATTAGATATACAAGTGGTCATTGTACAGGTAAAGTTTGGGTCTCCCTTTTGAGCAATCTTCTTATATTGGTTTACATAAAACTGAGATTCTTTAAATTGCAACTTCTACGAATGCTAAATAAAGAGTGTTATTTTATTTTCACAAAACTGTCCTCTGATGTTCAGGCAGAGAAATGTTTAAAAGTAAGCCGCAGAACAGATGAAGAAGAAGAATAACATATAATTTTTTCAACAGTTGACAAAACATATTGAGATACTAATCTTCAGTTTTGAAGTGATCATTGACTAACAAAATTGGCAAGTATGCTAAAACAGACTGATGAAAAAGTACAAGTCTATATATTTAAGGAGAAAATGCAAAAGTCATCTTATACCTTTCACACATTCTGCCTAGTAAAGTTGTTGAGCCCATTTATAATCTTTCACTTGTCATCTGTAGTTTGGGAACTAAACCAAAATAGTCTAGAATTCTCATTCTAGACTATATTGAATATTACACAGGTGAATTGTTGATAAAATATTTGACATGCAGAAGGCTTTGCAATACATTAAAAAAATAAAGAAAAATAACAGTTCAAAGGCTGTGCTACTTCAAGTGAAATGCACATATAATTGCCTCATTCAAGATTACATGAAATGAAATTATATTTTACAATTTTGTTTTTAATGGTTGTTAATAGTCAGTGTAAGGATACAATAAGTGAGGCCTAAATCAAAGATCAGATTATAAAAAGAATACAAAGATTGTATGATTTGCATCAAGATAGTATTTTTAAGTTTTCTTTATTAGAAACTATAGATGTACTATGCAAAATAACTTAAATATGTAGAAATGGTACTTACAGATTTATTGTCCAGAAATTAACATAATTCTCATTCTGAAAATAGGAATGCAGACATCAACCAATAAATATTAAATTAATTATAAAAATGTTAGAATATTAAATCTAGGGAAATTAAATTTTTTAAAATCAAGAATTATAAATGCCAAAAAAGAGAACTGTTGTTTTACTAGACTGAAGCTGAATATATCAATTCAAATTTTAGTGAAAAAAAAGGTCACAGCTGAAAATGACTCCAAAATTTCTAACTATCTGTATAACAGGTGTCACTTGAGCATAGAGCTCTGATCATTAAATATCAGTATTTACAAAAGTTACCAGAGAAAACTTTTTAATTCAGTCATTCAAATGTTTTGTATTAAACACAGTTCAATCAGAGAAGCAAACCACAAGACCACAAAAAGATTTGTTGCAGGGATTTGATGTTTTGCAACTTAAGGAGCAGTCTCTGTAAGGTTGTGATTCTTCACGTCTGATGCTGGGGCTTGAAGAGCACAGGACAGATAGCTTGGGAGAGAAAATGGGTATAAAGTGGCTGAGACTAAGAATAATTTGGAACCCTGAATCATAAAATAGTCCTTGCAGCCTCTGCCTAGGATGATATAAATATCCTGCGGAAACAGGGCCCCCTTCATCCCACAGAAAAACACATGCACCTGACCCAGCAGTCAGAGGAGCTGAAGGAGAGTTCTGGGGAAGTTGGGGAAGGTGCAGGTCCAGGAGCTATCTCATGACAATGGGGTGAGTTGGGATCCTTGATGATGTATGTATCCTACAAAAAGGCTGCTGTTTTACTTCTGCCTTCCAATTTAGTGCAATAATTTCCCTTGTGGCCCATGTTGAACAGAAACATACAGGGCAGGGAAATTTTAAATATGTAGTTAGCTTCTTCACCAAGCTGACATAGTACAAAGCCACTAATGTCCATCCTTAGTAAAACTGACACTCAACACACTTGAAGTCCACTTGATCTCTTGAAGTCCACTTGACCTCTAAGTAAAGACAGTAACAAAATCACACTTCCACCTGACACAATGCAAGTATACCCAGGTGAAATGGAATACACTAACTTTTCACCTATAACAGGATACAAAGTTATTTTGGGGGGAGGTGGGGAGGTTTGGTTTGTGAGTGTGTGTTTGTCTAGGGAATGTTCATTTTTCTTCTAGTTGTTTCGTACTCCTTCATTGATTTCTTGTAACTTGAATACTGACATTTAAATCAATTCCTATTCACACAGTTTATTTAGATGATGAGAAACTAATAAAGGGGAAGAAGCAAAAAATATTGGTTAATATAGAAACATATTCATGTTGAAATAAGTAAAAGATACATGTCACAATTGTAGTCTTTTTTCTGCAAGTGGTTAGTAGTCTTTTTTGAATTGAGTTGTAGTTTTCCATTGACTTTAATTATAGTATATTTGAGTATTATGAGGTATTCCTGAAGATGTCATATTCTGAACATACTCTTACCTACTTCAATGTGTAGTGTCAACTTTCTGCTTCATATTCAGAATAAAAAACCACAGCCAGTAGAGTATACTCCTTTTAGTTTTTTGATGCAATAGCTTGAGAACACCCAAGTGTCTAGTAAGTAGTTTCAACTTTTAGTTCAAGGGAACCATTGCTGTGCCCCTTGATGAGAATACTCCCCTCTTTGAAGCCAGGATTTCAACAAGCACAGCCTAAAGTCATGAAGATTGGAAACAAGAAGAGTAGTAGGTTTAGTGGAAACGTTGCATGCAGGGATGGTGAATTCATATCCAGAGAAACATCTATTCTACTAAGAGAGGAGTAGTCCCCCCTCATACTGAAGCAATCCAAAGTAGTTACCTGCTCCCAAGTAGCTGGTTGATCCATCTTTCTAGAGAACCATGCCAATAGGAGTGGTTTCTGTTATTGGCAGATTTGGCATGCTGTAGTGACTTACCCAGATTAGCCTTGGTTTGTTGTTGAGACCATCATGGCCATCTGGTTCAGGGACCTAATGGCAACGATAAGGGATCCTTATCCCCCTGTTTTTAATGCTCTTCTTTGATGAGGCCACCTTTTGGTGATCATTCACATGGGACACAAATACCTTACACTTTGTGTTCATTAAACCAGGTCTATTCACATACCTCTTCTCCATTCCCCAACTTTTAAGTAAGATTTTAATTTTATTATAGTTTTATATTTACAAAAGTGTTGCAAAGATAATGGACGGAGTTCCCCTATACTCCTTATAAAAAGCTTTTCTTATTTTTAAGAACTTATTTTAGTATGACATGTTCATTACAATTATTGAACCAATATTAAAATATTATTATTAACTAAGGTCCATACATTATTCAAATTTCCTTAGTTTTTACCCTAATATCTCTTTTTGTTTCAAGATTTTATCTAGGATAACACACTCTATTACCTTGCCACATCTCTTTGAATTTTCCTTGACTGTGACAATTTTTCATGCTTCCCATGCTTTTAATGGCTTTGACCGTATTAAAGGAATTTATAAAATACCACTCAGGAATTTATAAGCAACGATTCAGGTATTTTATAGAATATTGATCAAGTGAGATTTGTCTCATGTTTTCTCATGATTATGTAATGGGGAGGCTTTTTACAGAGGTAACGTACCATTATTGTCATATCATCACATTGTATCACATCATATCATTATCATGTCATATATCATATCTTACCATGGTTATATATTATCACCATGACTTCTCTCTGTTGTTGTTGACCTTGGTCATCTGCCAGAGGTAGTATTTATCAAGTGTCTCCACTGTAAAACTATCATTTTCCCCCTTTTCACACTGTAATCATTAGAAGGAAGTCACTCTGCTCAGCCCACTCCAAGGGAGTGGGGAGTTATATGCCACCTACTTGAAAGTGGACTGCCTGTGTAAATTATTTGGAATTCTTCTGTATGGGATATTTGTCAATTCTATTTATTTATTTCAAGTATGGACTCAAGGATATTTATTTTATTCTTTGGGTTAAAATACCCAAAACACTATTTTGTTGCTCAATTGTTTTGACTTTGGCCATTATGGGCTCCTTCAGAACTTCTATGTCTCTTTGACATAGCTCATCTATGTGTGTGTTTATGTGTGTGTATATCTGTGTGTGTGTGTGTGTGTGTGTGTGTGTGTGTGTGTGTGTGTGCTTAAACCATTTTCTCACTTTGTAGTTGTAGGCTCATACTGTGTACTTCTGCCACAGTCCTAGAATAAGTCTGTTCTCTAAGAGGGCCTGTTTCCTTTTTTAAAAAACTAAGAGTTGAGTGTAAAGTGTGCTCATTCCTATTGGATTGTCATTGTTTTTAGGCCCTCTCAGCTGACAGATCAAGGAAATATATATGTGTATGCTAAGCTATATATATACAAATATCTCTAAATATTTCTGTATGTGTCCATCTGTATTGATGTGAAACCAAAACATGAGCTCCTGCTGATGTCTGGAACTCGAATGCACTACCACTTGGAGTATTCTAGCTTTTTCTCCTTGCATATTTGTTACTTCCTACTTCAACACTAAGAAACCTGACTTCCCCATCAACATTCACTTGCCTAATTGTTCAATTCTAGTACACATGTTTAAAAGCATCAGAATTCTTTTTTTTTTTTTTTAATAATCAGTATTTTTTATTATCATATTGTGGGGCACAGTTAAGGATTAGGTATACAAATATGCTTCGTTCAGACACCCTTGGTGATAAGAGGTGTCTCCCCGTCCCCAGACAGATATTGAATACCGTTAATCCCATCCCCCCTCCCCTCCCCTCCCCATAATTTCCCACTACTGTCAGTCATTTTCTTATAGTGTTACGTTGGATGTTCAAGGTTCACTATATGAGTGAGAACATGTGATACTCCGATCTTTGTTTCTGTGAAAGGTCACTCAGTATTATAGATTCTAGTTCCATCCAAGTTGCTGTGAAGTCCATATGTTTGTCCTTTATGGCTGCATTATATTCCATTGTGTATATGTACCACATTTTTTTTATCCTGTCCTCTTTTGATGGGCACCACGGTTGGTTTCATGTTCTTGCTATTGTGAACAATGCTGCGCTAAACATATGTGTGCAGGTATCTTTTTTATAGAATTATGTGAGTTCTTCCAGGTATATTCACAGTAGGGTGATTGCGGGGTCATATGGAAGGACGATTTTTAGAACTTTTAGGAATCGCCACACTGTTTTCCACAGAGGCTGTACTATTTACACTCCCACCAACAGTGTAGAAGTGTTCTCTTTTCACCACATACTCTCCAGCATCTGTTACTTTTTGAGTTATTGATGATGGCCATTCTGACTGGAGTTAGGGGGTATCTCAGTGTAGTTTTCATTTGCATTTCTTTGATAATTAGTGAGCCTCAAAATTTTTTCATGTATCTTTTGGCTGCTCCTACATCTTCTTTTGAGAACTGTCTATTCAAATCTTTGCCCACTTTGTAATGGGGCTGTGTGTTTTTTTCTTTTCAACACGTTTGAGTTCCTTGTAGATCCTAGGTGTTAGGCCTTTGTCAGACATAGAGTTGGCAAATAATTTTTCCCAGATTGTGGGCTGTCTCCCTACTCTCTTGGTGGTTTCTTTGGCTTTGCAGAAGCTTATCAGTTGGATGAGGTCCCACTTGTCTATCTTATCTCTTATGGCATGGGAACTTGGGATTTTAATCAGGAATTTGTTGCCAGTTCTAATTTCCATAAGAGTGTCTCCTGCATTTTCTAAGGTTCTTATAGTTTGAGGTTTTATGTTTAGAGTTGATTTTTGTGTATGGGGATAAGTAGGGGTCCTTTTTAAATCTTCTGCATGTGGACAGTCAGTTTTCCCAGCACCGTTTACTGAATATGTTCTCCTCTTCCCAGTGGAGGCTTTGTCAAAGATGAGTTGGTTGAGAAATGGAGGTTTTGATTCTGGAATCTCAATCCTATCCCATTGGTCTATATGCCTGTTCTTTAACTAATACTAGGCCGTCTTGATTATTGTGGCTTTATAATAAAGTTTAACATCTGGAAGTGTGATGCCTCCTGCTTTGTTTTTTATTTTGTTTTGTTGTTTTTGTTGTTTGTTTTGTTTTTTGTTTTGCTGAGGATTGTTTTGGTTATTCACGGTCATTTATGTTTCCATACAAATTCCTGTATTGTTGTTTCTAGATCTTAGATGAATGTTGACAGTAATTTGATGGGTATTGCATTAAATCCACAGATTGCTGTAGGTAGAATGAACATCTTAGCAATGTTGATTCTTCCAATCCATGAGCATGGAATATTTTTCCAATTTTTTGTGCCATCTTTGATTTCTTTGATCAGTGTTCTGTCGTTTTCATTGTAAAGGTCTTTCACATCTCTGGTTAGGAAGATGTCAGAGTATTTTATCTTTCTGTGGCCATTTTGAATGGACTTGTGCTTTTTATTTGGGTTTCTGTTGGTTTATTATCAGTGTATAGAAAAGTGATTGTCTTTTGCACATTTATTTTATACCCTGAGATTTTGCCAAAGTTCTTTATTAGTGCAAGGAGATTTTTGACAGATTCTCTTGGGTTTTCAAGGTAAAGAATCATGTCATCTGCAAAGAGGGATAACTTGATTTCCTGTTTTCCTATTTGGATACCCCTGGTTGCCTTCTCTTCTCTGATTGCTCTAGCTAGAACTTCCAAAACTATGTTGAACAGGAGGGGTGAGAGTGGGCATACTTATCTTGTTCCAGTTTTCGGGGGAAATGGTTATAATTTCTGTCTGCTTATCAGTGTGCAGTCTGTGGGTTTCTCATAGATGGCTCTTACTATTTGAGGTATGTTCCATCTATGTCTAGATGTTTGAGGGTTTTTATCAAGAAGCAGTGCTGGACTTTATCAAAAGCTTTTTCTGCATCTAATGATATAGATATAATCATGTGGTTTTTGTTTTTATGTCTGTTGATGTATTTAATTATGTTTATGATCTTATAAATGTTGAACCAGCCTTGCCTCCCAGGGATGAGGCCTATTGGTCTTGCTGGATGATTTTTTTATATGTGTTGTTGAATCCGGTTTGCTAGGATCTTGTTAGAAATTTTAGCATCTATGTTCATCAGGGATATTGGCCTGTAGTTTTCTTTCTTTGTTGGATCTTTACCTGGCTTGGATATCAACGTGATTTCAGCTTCATAAAATGATTTGGGGAGAGTTCCATCTTTCTCAATCACCTGGAATACTTTCAATAGGATTAGTATCAGTTCCTCCTTATATGTTTTGTAGAATTCTACTGGAAAGCCATCTGGTCCAGGGTTTTTTTTTAGGTAGTTTTCTTATGACATTGTCAATTTCCTGGATTGTTATCAGTCTATTTAGTGTCTCAATTTCTTCTTGTTTCAACCTGAGGAGTCTGTGTGATGTCAGAAAATTCTCCATTTCCTTTAGATTTTCAAGTCTGTTTCCATACAAGTGTACATAGTAGTCTCTGATAATCTTTTATTTCTTCAGGGTCAGTTGTGACTTTATCCCTTTTGTTTCTGATTGAGTTTAGTTGGGATTTTTCTCTCTTTTTCTTGGTCAGTCTAGCTAGGGGACCATCAGTCTTGTTTATCCTTTCAAAGAACTAGCTTTTTGTTTCATTGATTTTTTTGTTTTATCTTTTTGTCTTCTATGTCCTGGATATGGGCTTTTATTTTGGTGATCTGGATTCCTCTGCTGAAGTTAGGGTTTTGGTGGTCTTGCTTTTTCAGCTTCCTTAGGTGACTTGTTAGGCTGTTAACATGTGATCTTTCCATTTTCTTTATATGTGTTTGTAAAGATATGAATTTCCCTCCTACTACTGCTTTTAAGGCATCCCAGAGGTTTTGGTAAGATGTTTCTTTATTTTCATTTGTTTCCAGGTATCTTTTATTCTCTGTTTTGATTTCCATGTTGACCCAGGAGTTACTTAGCACCATGCTGTTTAGAGTCCATGTCTTTGTAGGTTTGGGGGGAACTTTGTTGGTGTTGATATTTATTGTTATTCCACTGTGGTCTGAGAAGGTGCATGGCAAAATTTCAATCTCATGAAATTTGTTTATGCTTGATTTATGGTCAAGGATGTGGTAGTTCTTAGAGTACATTCCATGTGGTGATGAGTAGAATATATATTCTGTGGTCCTTGGGTGGTGTTCTGTAGGTATCAATTAAGTCCATTTGGTCAAGAGTCACACTGAGGTTCTGGATCTCCTTGTTGATTTTTTGTCTTGATTATCTGTCTAGGGTTGTGAGCAGGGTATAAAAGTCCCCTGCTATTATAGTGTTAGAGTCAATATCTTTTTTAAGTTTACCTAGAAGCTGCTTTATGAAATAGGTGCTCCTATGTTGGGTGTATATATGCTTAGGGTGGATATTTCTTATAGATGGACTGAACCTTTTATCATTATATAGTGTCTCTCTGTATCTTTTTAAATTTTTGATAGCTTAAAGGGTATTTTGTCTGTTATTAAGATCACAACTCTTGGGTTTTTTTTGTATTTCATTCACTTGCAATTTTGCTTCCCATCCTCTTACTTTGAGTCTGTGAGTGTCCTTTTGGTGAGCTGAATCTCTTGGAAACAATATATTGTTGCCTTATGATATTTTATTCATTTTACCATTCTTTGTATTTTCAGTGGTGCATTTGGTTCATTCACATTCAAGCTAATTACTCAAATGTGAGAGTTTATCCCTGTCATGAAGTTTTTAAAGAGGTGTTGTTGTTCCTGTTTGTTGTCTTTCTTTTGATTTTTGGGTTGATTCATGTATGTTTTCAATCTTTCTCCTGCATGAAGAATGCTGTTGTTGTTTTTTTCCCCCCTTTCTTCTGTGCTTAATACTTTCTTAAGTGTTTCTTGTAGAGCTGGTCTAGAGGCAGCATAAGTTCTTAGGGATTGACTGTCTGGGAAAAATTTTAATTCTCCCTTACTGATAAAGTTCAGCGTAGCTGGTTAGGCTATTCTTGGTTTAAATTGTTTATCTTTGAGAATTTTGAAGATTGGGCTTCAAGCTCTCTTCATCTGAAGTGTTTCTGTAGGTAAATCTGCTGCTATTAGAATTGGTCTTCCCTAGTAGGTAGTCTGACCTTTTTGTCTTGCTGCCTTTAGGACTTTTTTCTTTTATACCTACTTTGTTTAGGTGAATCACTATGCGTCTAGGAGTTGCTCTTCTCATTTGTTGTCTTGCAGGGGTTTTCTGAGTCTCTTGTGTTTGAATGGTCACATCACTGATGTGATGAGGGATGTTTTCTTGAATAATTCCATGAAATGTCTGTTCCAGGGTGGTCTCTGTGTCTCTTTCTGCCTCAGGAAGTCCAATTACTCTTAGGTTTGGCCTCTTAAAATAATAACTTACCTCTTGAAAGTTTTGTTCTGTCTCTTTAAGCTTCTTTTCTATGTTTTTGACAGTTTGGGTTAGTTCTATATTTTGGTCCTCAAGCTCTGAGATCCTTTCTTCTGCTTGGCTAATTTGCTTTCCAAGCTTATCAGTTTATTTATTTGTTTTTTCATTCGTAGTATTCTTTACTACTGTTATCTCAGTTATCTACTCCTTCTTATTTTCCTCTTGTCTTTCCTGAATTGTTTTATTCTCTCTATTAATGTCTCAATATCTGGTTTTGTGGTTTGAGACCAGTCATTCTGGGGCCTCTTCATTGTTTGCATTCCAAAGTCTGCTTTCTCAGTGTCTGACCTCCCAGGGATCTGTGTAAGTCCCATATTCTTCTTTTGGTTTGTCTTCATTTGTGTAGATTTTCCTCTCTCCCCCCTTTTTACTCCCTCTTCTTTAATTCTGTTGTTCAGGGATGGTGGGGTTGCTTTTACTTCTGTTTGTTCAGTCTCCTGTTCTTCCTTATGTGGATTATTTGGCTTTGTTCAATTATGAAGCTGGGCTGTGGGTTGGGGGCTGTACTCTGTGCAGTTTTGAGATTTAATTGAGGGGGAAGCTGTTATTCAAAATCTATCTGCTGATCCCAGTATCCACCGACATGTGTATGGGCACCCTGGAACCAACTTCCCACTGCCTTACAATCTGTCCGTGCAGTAGGGGTATAGGTTTGCTCCCTGGAAGCAAAATCAGGTAAGAAAAAGGAAAAGAATGGAAAAAGGAAGGAGAGGGCAAGAGGAAGGCAGAAAGAGAGAAGAGAGTAAGAGGGAAGACAGACAGACCTACCAACTAACAAATGAAAAGAGACACAAAGATAGAAAAGATTTTTTTAAAAAACTAAAACATACAGATAATCATACAAACACACAGTCCAACAAAAACCTTCCTATACACAAGCAGGAAATCTAAAGAATAGAGAATAAAATCAGTAAAATAACAGAAACAAAGCAAATATGAAAACGTTATCAAAAACAGAAAGAGAATTAAAAAACTAAAACAAAAACCAAACAAAAATGAGCAAAACAAACAGACAAAAAATAATAATAAAAAAATACAAACAAGGAACCAAACATACTCTGAGGTCATTCCTGTAAGTCTGACGTGCCTTCAGCTTTGGTCTCTAGCCCCTTCCCTCTGCTCTCAGTGTAGGCAGATATGGTTGCTCACAGTTTGGGTCAGATGTCCCAGGCCTACTTTGGAAGGACGGTGGATCAGATCTGGACTCACCCAGCTTGCTGCCTGTTGAGTCTGCCACTCAGATCTGATCTGTCTGTGTCTGATCCAGCATGGGGGAGGCGCTTCTATCTCTCTCAGTTTGATGAGATTACCTTAGGTTCCAAGTTAGAGGCTGGATGGAGCTGGGTAGGACAATGGAGATCTCTACTTGGTCCTTAGATCCCAAGTTGGAGGCTGGGTAGAGCTGAGCAGGGCAATGCGGATCTCTGCCTGTCCTGGGACAGAGTAAATATCTGCAGTCGGCGTCTCCTCACCTGACATGGGGCACTTCTCAGTTTCTCTCTGATTCTCTCTCTTCACTGATCAGATCCAAGGGTCCAGCTTATCTTCTATAACAGGTGATAGTGTGGGCCAGGTGTCAAGCAATGAGAATCAGCTGGATTCGGCAGGATCTTCTCTAAAGTGTCTAGCAAGCAGCAATCTTGCACGCACCCGCATTCCTATCTCAGGGTGATGAGGGCTCACAATCACCCTCAGAGGGGGGGGCCAGGGACATGAACCCAAGTCTACCCTCAGACGGACTTTTACTCTCCCACCAGCACACACCTATTTGTGCAGAGAGTTTTTATGGTTACTTGCTTTTGCAGAGACTCTCACATTCTAACCTGTCCGGTCACCATCTTAAGCTCTGCCTTTTAAAATTTCATCTATATTTCAACTATAAATTTCATTTTATAATTATTTGTTATATAATATTATTCACCTAATACAATTATTTCCCTTTTTAATCTGCATGATTTCTAGTAATAGACCTTTTTACTCCTGGGTTGAAAATTTATTTCTTTCCTGTTCATTAGTCTAGTCATGGTATTTATGACTCTCTAAAAAATAAGGATTATTGAAGTATAATTTATATTCAGTAAAATTTACTATTTTATTGTGCAGTTGCTAAAATTTCTATGCAAGCATAAAATTAAACAATTTTATCATTTTTCTGCCTATTAAGATAGGAAGAATTGAAAATTTATAATTTCTCTTGTTGAAATACTGTAAAAAGTAACACTTTTCTATATTGTTGGTAGTTTTTTAAATGTTTTTATTGTTTTAAAATATACTTTAATTTATAAAGTTGTTTTAAATTTACAGAAAAACTGGGAAGACAGTACATAAAATTCTCATACAGTTTATATCCAGTATCCATATTATTAACATCTTACATTAGTATAGTATATTTGTTACAATTATTGAATAAGTATTGATACACTATTATTAATTAAAGTCAATAGTTTATTCATCTGTCCTTAGTTTTTGCCTAATGTACTTTTTTGTTTTTCAGATTTCCTTTTCACATTACATTTAATCAATGTTTCCTTAGGTTCTTTCTGACTGCGACATTTTCTCAGACTTTCCTTGTTTTTGATGATTTTGACAATTGTAAGGAGTACTGGTCAGGTATACTGTAGAATGCCCATCTATTGGACTTTAATTTTTTTGTTAATGGTTAGATTGGACTTATAAATCTTTGCGAGAACTATCACAGAGGTCAAGTATTATTTGCATCACATCATATCACAGTACATACAATCAACATGACTTTTCACTGTTGATGTTAACCTTGATCTAATGGCTATGGTAGTGTTTATCAGTTTCCTTCGTGGTAACACTACTTATCCATCTTTGTATTAGTCAGAATTCTGTAGAGGAACAAAACCAGTAGGAAATATATCGATATAAAATAAGATATGTATTGCTGGAATTAGGTCACTTAATTATGGAGGCTGAGTTCTATATGTTGCCTGCAAGCTGGAGAACCAGAAAATCCCAGGGGTGAAATTCAGTTGTGTCCTAAGACCAGAGAATCAGGAGCCCCAATGTCCAAGGGAGGAAGGGATAGATGTACCAGCTCAAGAAGAGAGTGAATTCACTTTTTCTCTGCCATTTCATTCAATTCACACCCTCAATGGATTTGACAATACTCACTCACAATGATAAGAATGAATTATCTTCACTAATATAAATGCTAATCTTTTATGGAAATGCTCTCACATACATGCCCAGAAATGTTTTACCAGTTATCTGGGCATCCTTTGGCCCAATCAAGCTGGTACATAAAATTAATCACCAACTTCCCTCTCTGTTTCTATTCTCTGCTCTCTGGAAGGAGGTCTCTGTGTTTATTTAAACTGAAAGAGTGGGGAGTTACGTTCCTCCTCCTTTAGGAAAAATATCTGCACAAATAATGTGTGATTCTTCTGCTTGGGAAGTTTTTCTCTTTTCCCCTGCTGATTAGTTTATTCGATCATTAAAAGAAATCTGTATGCAGTCACCAGCATTTATTTTGTACTTTGTTGATGTGGTTTGAAGTTGTGGAGAAAGAGGTACATTCTATAATCTTTTGATTAAGTATCAGTCCTATAGTGATCCATGGGCTACGATCATCACAAGTTGCCTCTCTCTCTTTAGGTGATACAGGAAAACTAGATGGGAATAGGGTAATTTCTTTCCCTCTAGATCTGATAAGGCTCTGGTATGATCTTTTCACTTGTAGAGTAGGCCTTTATCATAAATACTATTCTATGTATATTTCAAAATGGCTGCTTTCCTCCTTCCCTTGCTAGATACCAGAAAGTTTTTTGTTTTGTTGCTTTGTTTTGTTGACTCTTCACCATGAAAACTTTGGCAGTGTTTTGGAGGTAAGACTCACTGAAGTGAGATGCTCCTCTAAGATTGCCACCCCAAGGACTTTCTCACACTCATGCTGGTCTACACTTGGCCCCCAGCAATTTGTGAAAGTTACCATTTTTGTATTCCTGTTACTTTATGGTAGCAGTGGCTTTTGATTCAGGTAAACTGATCTCAGCTGTGGTTCTTTATTTGTCTGTCTGTCCAGAATTTGGAGTAGCAGTTTTTTCTATGATCCCAGTTCTCTGACAGTTGCAAGAAAAATCATTGATTTTCAGTTTGTTCAATTCTATTCTTGTTTTAAAATCGGACTCATGAGAACTCTAGTGAAATAAATTTTGACAAATTCATATAGTGAGTGATGTAACCACCACCACAAACAAAATTGTAGATGGTTCATTATTCCAAAAAAATTATATTTGTCCCTTTGCAATTGTCTAATACCCTCCACCTTGTACCTGGAACCATTTTCTTCTGTCCTTAACTTTTTCTTTCTTTATTATATGTCCATTATATGTCTGAAATGCCACTCAAGTGGAATATTAGTGTATGTAGCCATTCGAGTCTACTTTCATGTATACAAGAAGGTCATCATCTGCCATATTTGTTACAGGTTTCTTCCTCATTAGGTATTGTATTTTGTCTTTCTAGCCTAGCTCCCACTTCCTGCATCCTATACCACTCCAGGCTTCAGGAAATGTCCAATAGGGGAAAATGGACAGACACTTGAAGCCCCCCTAGATTTCAAACTGCATGACATTCCACATGGCCATTAAATGTTCTGCTGGTTTCTTCTCTTCTTTCTTTTGGTGGAGTTCTGCCTATGACACATCTGGTATTTTGCTGACATCGTGACCTAGAAAATTTCCTCAGGTGAGAATATGGTCAGTGGTGTCAGCTTACCTAAGAATGGCTACTCATTATTTGGAATTTTAATTCATGTTATCCTCTTTGCCCACAGCTCTCTAGTGTTCTAAAGTCTATAACTTTTATAATTTATCTTTATTTCATTGTTGCAGTAGTGGTGAAGGCTTGCTGCCAACTGCTACTTACTATATCCCACCTAGAAGTGAAATCCGTACATATGCTAAGTTAAATGACTTGTCCCCATTTATACACTTAATAAATGAAACAGTAAATAATTCATAAGGCTATGTGGAGATGACCTTTAATGATAATGGTACTAACACTATGAATTCAACTTAGCTTGGGAGGCTCTGCCAGCATAACTGACTTAGAGTATACAGGGTGCATCAAATGTACCAGAAGTACTACATATTTAAATGATTTTGCAAGAATGTATTTGCAGCATGTAGAACAGGACACAGCTGCTCTTCTTCTGTTTACTTCAGTTTAATGTTAGTGCAATTCGCTGATCTGAACACATTACTCTTTTGCCATTTAATGTAAAGAAAATCGGTTATAAAGAGTTACAAACAGCTGAATTCAGTGATGGCCTTTCTATTTTCCAATACACTTAACTTTTAATTAAAGTATTTTTTCTTAGTAATGACATTAATACATAAAAGCATCTAGGTCTAATTAGGAGAAGTTTTCCCATCATTTAGGGAGGAGTTGTAATTATGTTCAGGCCTCATGACTGCCATTTAGAAAATTGCAAACACAGTTCACTAAATGGCACTTTCATCAAGTGCTTACATCCCATCCAAGTTGTTACTCACTGCAAAGACTGGCTTCTGATGTAGGTGTACAAAGAAAAGCAGAACAGCTTATCATCGTACATTCAAGCTACTACCCATGTCACATTCACTAGAAATGGTACAGAGGAATACTAAATTTCTATAACGAACAAATACTTATTGTTTCGCAAACACCAGTTAAGCTTTCAGGTACCCAGAATTTTAATTATTTTGTTAGCATACCTCAGGTTTTTTGAAATTGCTTTAAATCACTTGTTATTAGTGTTTTCAAGTATGGCACAAAATGTATAAATATATACGTGTACATATGTGTATATAGATATATGTGCATACCCCCTACACATACACAGTTGTGGCCTCTGTCCTTCTGGAAATTTTAATTTAATTTGAAAAAACACTAAGCAAACTAAGCTATTATGTTTATGACACAAAGAGATGCCAAAGATAACCTCATATATACTATCACTTTTCAATTATAGTCTTCCTTTAACAAAAAAGTTGTATTCTCTAAAATAATAGTAATAATTAGTAGATATCCCAAATTAGCAATTGAGAAAAGAGAAAATATAGTGACTTGATAAATCAGTCAAGTATAAAATGGGGGTGACAGAGGAAATGACACATAAACAGGAGGCACACGTAAGATGGAAGAAATAGAGTATAGCAGGTTCTATAAGATGGAATGGGCTAAATGCTTATCAAAATAACTCATAAGAACCATACTAAAATACATTTTACAAAAAATATAAAGAGATGGACAGCTAAGTGCTAAAACAAAAAGGGGAATTGGGAATGCATGGCAGAAGTGAACAATTAATATTACTTCAATAGAATTAGAAACACTACTAAAGCAAGCAATATTTTAAACAGCAAAAACTACTAAAAATTTAAATAAAACTTGAAAAAAATCTATCCTGAGATATTTAAATCTATCCTAATCTATTCCAATAGACAAAAAATAAGTAAAGACATGGATTAAATGAATAATAACCTTAACACGATACATAGAGAATATTCATTTAAAAACAGATATAATTTTGTATTCATGAAATCATTCAAAAATTGATCATATATTTATCCTTCTCTCAAAAAAGCACATGAAAATATACATTTAAAACATAAAAATCATACTGACTATATGCTCTGTATGACACATGTAAAAAAGAATGTTCATTGCAACATTTTTATAGTACACTAAACTAGAAACAAATGAATATTCATCAATGTAGGAGTGCTGGAATAAACTAAAGATATGCAGCTGTAGGAAAGAATAATTTAAATGGATACTAACTGATTTGAAAGGACTGCAGAAACATATTGTTGAGTTTAAACAAAGAGGGAAAAAGTGCAGAACGTACTCAAGTTTTATTGATGTTGTAGTTTGTGACAGGATTTCTTCCTTTTTAAGTCTGAATAATATCTTATTGTATTACTTTACCACATTACATTTATCCATTGACCCATCTCCACTTTTGTTGCCTTCACCTTTTAGCATCTGTGAATAATGTTGCTATATACATGAGTTGGCAAATATATCTTCATGATCCTGTTTTCAATTATTTTAAATATATACAGGATATATTCAAATTCTTTGTGTATATGGTGTGAGGTGGAAATCCCACTTCATTCTTTTGCATGTGGATATTCAGCATATCCAATATATGCTAGATCATATGGTAATTCTATTTTGGTCTTTTAAGAAGCTACTATGTTGTTTTCCATAATGACTGCATCATTTTACATTCCCACCAAAAGTACATAAGAGTTTTAATGTCTCCACATCCTTGTCAACGCTTGTCATCTTCTTCCTTTCCTTTCCTTTCCTTCCTTCCTTCCTTCCTTCCTTCCTTCCTTCCTTCATGAAATAGCTATTCTAATGGATGTAAGGTAATATTTCATTGTGGTTTTCACTTGCAGCTGATTGCATTAGATTAGTGATGTTCAGCTTCTTTTCATACTCTTATTGATTATATGTCATCTTTAGCGAAATGTCTATTTAATTTTTTGCCCATTTTTAATGGACTGTTTTGTTGTTGCTGTTGTTAAATTGTAGATTTTACACACTTGATGTATTAATCCCTGATCTGATACACGACTTGCAAAGATTTTATCTCATTCTGTAGGTTGGCTTTTTTTTTTCTTAATAAACTGTATTTCTAAGAGTAATTTTAATTTCACATCAAAACTGAGCAGAACGTTCAGAATTTTCTCATATATTCCCTGTTCCTATTTATGTATAACCTTCCCCATGATCAATGTTCCCCACCAGAGTGGTACATTTGTTGAAATTGATTAGCTTGCGTTGACACACCCTTATCACCTAGAATTCATAGTTTACATTAGGATTCACTTTTGGTATTGTAAATTCTATGGATCTGAACAAGTTTATAATGACTTGTATCCATCATGAAGAGTTTTTCAAACTTCCTAAAAATGTCCCTGGGGCTCTGACTATTCAATCTTTCCTTCCTATCAGGCCCTGGGAATCACTAACCTTTTTATATTCTCCATAGTTTTGCCTTTTCCAGAATGTCATATAATTGGGATCATATCCCATGCAGCCTCTGCATATAACTTCTTTCACTTAGTAAGATGCATTTATTTTTCATCCATATAGTCTAATGACTTGATAGCTCAATAAACATATTCTATTGTCTGAATATAATACAGTGTATTTATCTATTCACTTACTGGAGATTATCTTGATTGCTTCCAGGTTTAGGTAATTGTAAATAAAGCTGCTGCAAATACCTGTGTGAAAGTTTTGATATGGACCTAGGCTTTCATCTTCATTGGATAAATAACAAGAAGTGTGATTGTTGAATCATATGGTAATATTATGTTTAGTTTTCAGAGAAACTGCCAAACTGTGTTTCACGGTAGCTGTACCATTTTACATTCTCACCAGCAATGAATGAGAGCTCCTTTTGCTCCACATCTTTGTTAGCATTTAGCTTTGTCATGTTCTGTATTTTGGCCATTCTCATAGGTATGCCAGAAAATGATTTGTTTTTACTGTTTTACTACTGTGTGGAAAATTGTTTATTAAATCTCTATTTCTATTAAAATGTCCTTTAGACATCATACATGTGTGTACATAAATAAATTATATTTTTCTTAAATTTGAAAGTATACAATCTTTAACTCTAAGCTGGAAAATATAAAGTGTCGAAGAAATAGTTGCGAAATATTAGCAACATGTTGACTCCATTCATGGTGAGGTAATTTGACATTTGAAAAGATATTATGATCATTTATATCTAATAAAAGTGGAATGATTTACTTTATTTTTATTTTACAAACCTCCATAGGTAATAGAGTGCCAGTACTAAGCAAAGCATTCTTCCTTTTTACTTGTGAAAAATACCCTGACTTTCTATTTTATCACTTTCCTTTTGATGCCTTCATCTACTTCCTAGAAAACTATACATCTCATCTTTGACAAAGCAAAGGAATCCTGCATTTTTCGAGAGGATTGTGGTTTTATGGCTCCAGAATCTTTCTTGCTTCAGTGTCCTACTTACTTTGAATTAAATCCCTAAACTTATGATTTTGGTCAGTGACATTTGTAGGACTGGTGAAGTGTTTAGTTCAAAGAAATTGCCTGCTTTGTCAAATATTCAATAATTTAAATGTAAACATTTTCAAAGATACGAAAATAAACTCTAATAGAAAGTCCTTATTTGGATTTCATTCTAATACAAGTCAGGACTGTAAGATTATATGCCTTTTTAGAAAATAAATCAGCTTACATGTACAGATGAGTCTTATTTATTTAAAGGAGGTCACATAGACAAAATATATACTTATTCAATCATGGTGTCACTGCACAAAACGTTTTTTAAAAATTTTGTTTTGAATTACTCAGTGAGCTCTCAATGATACTTACTGATCTCTTTAGTTGTCTTGAGTGGACTCTCTCTAATTCTTCACAGCAGCTGTTCTAAATCTCTTCTACTTTCTTCTGCCTCGCTATGCATTTTCATTGGTTCACTTTCAAACAACCTTGATTCCTACTTTACTGAAAAAAAAATGATCTTTTTACATACAACTGTTCTCACCTTTACTCTCCTTCAACATAATGTGTTCTGCAATACTTAACCTGTGAGCTTAGAGACAACATTAAGATTTTAATAAAACTTCTTCAAAAATGCCATATGTAATGTCAACCCATAATATTGAGGCTAACTACTCTATGATTTCCTTCATTCTGCCATCTTTCTGTGCTATCTGAAAGAATTAACTTAAATGCTGCTCACCATTCTATAGACCCACTTCTGTGGGCAATCAGATCCAAGCCTTCTTACTGGGAGTCAATATTCCTCAAAGTAAATCCATGATCTTCCTACTCAAATATGCACCTCTTCTGATACAGCCTTTATTTTGATTACTGAGTTTTTTATGTTACTTGTCATGTCGTCCCTCACTCATCTCACCTTATTCCCATCACACTCTCTACAACTCATTGCTCAAGTACAATGCCACACTTCATCCAGCCCGTCCAGCTGTCAGTTTTGGAACCTTTCTAAACTCTTTTTCCTCCATCTCAACCATCTAAGTGACTACCAGGACAAATAATATTCAAACATTTTACCCACTGAAATCCATACCACCGTTACTTCTGTAAGGATCTCATCATTTCTCCCTGGACTTTCTTTACGGCTTGCTAATTGCTCTGCATGTTGCCACTGGAGAGTGGCATACACACTTAAAATGTGTATCTCACTGGAAATACCCAACTAAACACTACAGCTTATCTCCATCACTTTTAGGACAAAAATCTAAACAGTATAGCCTGGTTTATTAACCAATTCATTAAATCATTCAAGGCCTGATCTTGCCAGTTTTTCAAACCACTCATGTATTTATCTTTTATAAAATTGATACAGCAAACCAGGCTTGGTGGCTCAGTCTGTAATTCCAGCACTTTGGGAGGCCGAGGCGAGTGGATTGCCTGAACCCGCGGGTTCGAGACCCGCCCGGGCAACTTGGCAAGACCTCATCTCTACAATAAATCAAAAATTAGCCAGGCATGGTAGCGTGCACCTGTAGTTCCAGCTACTTGGAAGGCTGAGGAGGTAGGATAGCCATAGTCCAGCAGGTCGAGGCTGCGGTGGCTGGGAGCGGCCACTGCACTCCAGTCTGGGTGACAGTGAGACTCCAACTCAAAAAAAAAAAAAATTCCAGGGTCTTTCCTGAGTGTTTTTTTTTTTTTTTTTGAGTTGGAGTCTCACTGTCACCCACTGGAGTGCAGTGGCACGCATCCGAGCAGCCAACAGACACATGAAGAAATGTTCAACCTCACTAGTCATCAGGGAGATGCAAATCAAAACCACTCTGAGATACCACCTAACTCCAGTCAGAATGGCAATTATCAATAACTCAAAAAATAACAGTTGCTGGAAAGGATGTGGCGAAAAGGGAACACTTCTACACTGTTGGTGGGAGTGTAAACTAGTGCAACCTCTGTGGAAA
>CAUYQG010045495.1:0-12046 GCA_963574415.1 Tarsius wallacei
GCACCGCAGCCTCGACCTGCTGGGCTCCGGCGATCCTTCTGCCTCAGCCTTCCGAGTAGCTGGAACTACAGGCGTGTGCTACCGCGCCCGGCTAATTTTTGATTTATTGTAGAGATTAGATCTCGCCAAGTTGCCCAGGCGAGTCTCGAACCCGCGGACTCAGGCATTCCACTCACCTCAGCCTCCCAAGGCGCGGGATTACAGGCTGAGCCACCGAGCCCGGCTCATTTAATTTTCCATATCGAGCTGTGGAGTTATCAGCATATAGATAATATTTCTGTCCATTTGAATTGTTAATATGATCTAGAGAGAAAATTTCATAGAGATGTCCAAGGACAAAGTCAGGTCAGTAAAGACCACAAAGTCAATGGGGAGAAATAAACAATAAGGTAGGAAAAACATCACAACAGAATGTGCCATGGATATTAAGAGCATAGGGAATGAAGAGTTTTGGGAAATAGGAAGTATTTGGAGTGATGGAATGCTACTTGGATATTGCATTAAATGAGTCAAAATGAATCACCATTGGAATTGGCAACAAATTATGAAGGTTATTGCAGTCCTTAACCAGAAACATTTTATTTCTGGGTAAAGGTGAAAACTCATCTGAAATAAATTAAGTCAAAAGAAAATTAGCACATGAGAAGATACTCAACATCAATAGTCATCAGGCAATTGCAAATCAAAACCACAATATGATAACACTTCACACCAACTAGATGGCTTTAATAAAATTGATCAATAATAAGTGTTGGTAAGATGTAGAGAAATTGGAACCCTCATTCACTTCTGGTGGGAATATAAAATGATGAAATTGCTCTGGAAAACAGTCTGCTAGTTTTTCAAACTGTTAAACATAAAGTTAGCAATAATGTAACAATTTCACAACTAGATATATACCAAAGATAAATGAAACCATAAATCTACACAAAAACTTTCACACAAATATTCATAGTCATGTTATTCATGAAAACAGTCCAAATGTACATCAACTGATAAATGGCTAAATAAAATGTGGTATATTCATAAAATGGAATAATATTCTATCATGAAATAAATGAAGTATCAATGTATGCTACAATGTGGATAAACCATGAACATATTATGTTAAGTAAAAAAAGCCAATCTAAAAGGACAACACAGTATATAATTTCATTTGTAAGAAATGTCCAGAAGAGGCAAATCCAGAGACAGAAAGTAGATTAATGGTTTCCTAGGGTTTAGAAGGGATGTGGTAAGGAAGAAATGGAGCAATTAGGAGGTCACAGCTAAGATGTCCAGGTTTGTTTTGGGGTAATGTTCTAAAATTAATTGTATTCTAGATGCACAACTCAGTGAATATGCTTAAAACTGTTTAATTATAGACTTTAAATGAATTTGTTGCATGGCATGTAAATTATGTAATGATCAAACTGCTAAAGATGAAGAAAAATTAGCTAGAGAAGACAGCACATGAAGAACTCCATTTATAAATAACTATATATAAAAAATGAAAGGAAGGAAGGAAGAGAGGGAGAAAGGGAGGGAGGAAAGGGGGGAAGGGGAAAGGGAGGGATGGAAGGAGGGAGAGAGGGAGAAAAGAAGGCAGGCAAGTGCACTGGATTCAGTAAATTTAGCTTAAGGGGGCACAAGAAGGAAGATCACACGGTGAGATAATGCCAATTTTCTATTTGATGGCGGGTTGAAGGATGTTTATGACATTATTGAAACAGATAGCCGGCTCGGTGGCTCAGCCTGTAATCCCGCGCCTTGGGAGGCTGAGGTGAGTGGATTGACTGAGCCCGCGGGTTCGAGATCGGCCTGGGCAGGCGAAACCTCATCTCTACAATAAATCAAAAAAATTAGCCGGGCGTGGTAGCGCGCGCCTGTAATTCCGGCTACTCGGAAGGCTGAGGCAGAATGATCGCCGGAGCCCAGCAGGTGGAGGCTGCGGTAGCCGGGAGCGGCCACTGCACTCCAGTCTGGGCGATCGAGTGGGACTCCAACTCAAAAAAAAAAAAGAACTCTAATTAATTAGACTCAGCTTGCTGGTGTGACTTCTTCTCACGGTCATAACAAGTGGACCTAGGAAGAATGGCATCACTGGGTTGCAGGTAGGGATGGGAGTGGTTTTGGCTACCCTGAGAAATGGGGCAGAATGCATCCAAGTCTTGATTTTCATTATCAAAAAAAGTTAGCACAAAACTTGAAAATGCTCTGATTTTTGACCTGGAGTTCCCAAGCAGTGGTCAGCTGACTGCAGACACCAGGGACCTCCAGTTCCTCATTCTGCTCCTTCTCAACCACTGACATGTGCCTGGCTTCACCACACTAACACGTACTCAACTTTCCCCACCTGGCCATTGCCTCCCTTCCTGAGACCACAGCACCTGTTCAGAGTCCTCCTTCCTCTCATCCCCAGGAAGCATGCTGCAGAACGCCCTGTCCACCCCAATGGCCTTTTAAGCCTTGCCTCTGCATTTCTTATTTTTGTTCTTTCCTCTCAATTCTGCAGCAGGCGGCCTCCCTAGCCTGAGTTGTCCCCTGGCAACTTGCCACTCTATGCTTAGCACCCATGACTCTGCAGTCCCTCTCTGAAGGCCAAAATCTCCCCTATGGAACATTGTCTATGTTCCATGTGATGTCTATGCTACTCCTTCCCTTCTCTGAGCCAGTCACCCCCTTTTGCATCTTTTGCCTCTTCACTGCACCTTCCACAATGGATGCTCATGCATCCAGTGCTCTGCCCATTAGATTAGAGAGGGATCCTTTCTTTACACATTGTACTCATTCATTCACTTTTTAGCTTTCCTTCTCTGTGCTGGACTCACACAGGCTCATGTGAACACACAGCGCACGTGTGCACACACACACACGTGCACACACACAGGAGAGGTCTAGGCAGCTGCACACCTCTGTGAAGACAGCAAGCCTTGTTTTCTTCTACTCAGCAGCTCCCCTTTTTGTCCCCTGATCCTGAATCCAGCCTTCTCCCTACCTCCCTTCTTTTTTAGATTCCACATGTAAGTGAGAATACACAGAATTTGTCTTTCTGTGTCTAGATGATTTCATTTAGCATTGTGTCCTCCAGGTTCATCTATTGTTATTGCAAATGGCCATAAGGGTGCAGCAACCTCAAGGTCGTTTTCTTAGCTTGGCCATAGTGGCTTTACCAATTTTCATTTTCTTTTTATTGATTTGCTATGCAGAAGCTTTTTAGTTTGATATAATCCCACTTGCTTCTTTTTGTTTTTGTTGTCTGTTTTGGTATCAAATCTCCCCCTTATATGTCTTAAAATATGCCCATATTTACCCCCAAAGGTAGGTGATATTTATTTCAATAATAGTCACAAAATGAAGACATTCCTAAGCAGTAGGTTGATAGTGGTTGGTGACAACAGTATCGTTGGAAAAGGAGAGGGCTAGGACAAAATCCTCAGGAATATTAGCACTTAAGGGACTTACAGCAAAAAAAGCAACTTTCCAAGCAGATTAAAGAGAGATAACTGAAGTAGAAAGAAAATGAGAAGAATGCAATGCATAAGCATTAAGAAGACTGAGGAGAAGGAGATGACCAACTGTTCCTAGAAGTGTTAAGAGAGAAAGGAAGCTGAAAACTGTGACCTATGGCTTTACACAGTGGTGTGGTGGAATTTGGAGTCAGATTGTAATGGGTTAAGGAGAAAACAGAAGGTGAGCAAGCAGAGAAAACAAATGTAGACCATTATAACTTTAGTACAACAAGGAAGAGAGATAGCTCTATGGGGATATGAGTCCACAGAGAAATTTTGATATTTTTATGATTTAAGATACATCAACACTTTACTAAACTGAGGGGAAGGAGCTATTCCATTCAATTAAAACAATGGCCTCACTTTTTTTGGTATTGGGCAAATTCTTATTTTGAAGTTGCTTCAATTCTGAGTCTTTTCATGATTTTCCAGTTTCAGTCATCAACATCTAGCCCACACTCCTAACTTCTGTGGCTTGCAATTTCATTAGTTCATTTAATCCTTCCACTTTTCTGGAATAATACCTGTACCCAACACAGAATTTATTCTATGGAAATAAATAGTTGTGATAATGTTGAAATTTTAAAATTCAATATTAACACTTTAAATTCTGCTTTTCATAATATGTTGATTTTTAAATAAATGCCTGAAAAAATATCAGCTTTCTTACCATGCCAGATATGTAAAGAGTAACTGCAACTTCCATGACATTTTTTGTCTACTCTTGGCCATTTCTATAAAGCTGCTGAAACAAATAGAATATAGCTCACCAGACTCATTTACACTGTCTGATTATATACATGGTACGTAACAGAAGACCTTCGGCATAATAGGATTGACTAAAGGTGAATGATTGGAGATGGAGTATCTAAATAGTCCTATTTAATAATACATTTTCCTCTCTTTAACTTTTGCCTCCTTAAAAAACGTGAGCCCATACTGATCTCCTGGAGAATGCCTTCCTGTAAAATGTATCTTCCATTCTAACATAATCATGTTAATCTCTAGCATTATTATTATTATTTTATTTTATTTTAAAGATGTGGGGTACAATTCAGGATTAGGTACATAGGTGGTCAACATACTGTTGAAGTTTGAGTCTCCCATTGGTCCACACTTCACTTGCTTTACGATCAGTTATCTTTGTTATGTGCCCCTTCCAGCAGTGTCCTGCAACTGTCAAACCCTTTCTTGTAGTATTGGGATAAATGTTGAGGGTCCACTTATGAATGAGAACATGTGGTACTCTGTTCTTTGATTCTGTGACAGATCACTGAGTATGATAGACTCTAAATCCATCCAAGTTGCTGCGAAGTATGTAATTTTGTCCTTCTTTATAGCTGCATAATATTCCGTTGTGTATATGCACCACATTTTTTATCCATTTCATTTTCTATGGGCAGCACAGTTGGTTCCATGTTTTTGCTATTGTGAATAATGCTGCAATAGACATGTGTGCGCAGGTAATTTTTTGTAGAATGATTTGAGTTCTTCTAGGTATATTCAGGAGATTGCTGGGTCATATGGAAGGTCAATTTTTAGTATTTTAGAAATCACCATACTGTTTTTCACAGAGGTGGTACTAATATACACTACCATCAACAGTGTAGAAGCGTTTCCTCTTCCCCCACATCCTATCCAGCACCTGTTGTTTTTTGATTTATTAATGATGGCCATCCTGACTGGAGTTAGGTGATATATCAGTGTGGTTTTGATTTACATTACTTTGATGATTAGTGAGTTGAGCATTTTTTTCATGTGTCTGTTTTGATTTACATTACTTTGATGATTAGTGAGTTGAGCATTTTTTTCATGGTCTTCTTTTGAGAAGTGTCTATTCATGTCTTTTGCCCACTTTTAATGGGGTTGTTCGTTTGTTTGTTCCTTTTGGCAAATTTGAGTTCCTTGTAGATCCTGGATGTTAGACCTTTGTCAGATATACAGTTGGCAAATATGTTTTCCCATATTATGGGCTGTCTCCCTGCTCTCTTGATGGTTTCTTTTGCTTTGCAGAAACTTTTCAGTTTGATGAGGTCCCACTTGTCTATCTTATCTCTTATGGCATGGCACTTGGGGTTTTTATCAGGATTTGGTTCCCTATTCCAATGTCTGTAAGGGTGTCTCCTATGTTTTCTAAGATTCTTATAGTTTGAGGTTTTATTATTAGGTCTTTGATCCACTTAGAGTTAATTATTTTTTATGTATTGTGACAAGTAGAGTTCCTGTTTCAATCTTCTGCATGTGGTCAGCCTGTTTTCCCAGCACCATTTACTGAACAGGTTCTCCTCTCCCCAGTCATTGTTGTTGGAGGTTTTGTCAAAGATAAGTTGGTTGAGGAATTGAGATTTCGCTTCCAAAATCTCTGTCCTGTTCCATTGGTCTATATGCCTTTTCTTGTACCTATACCAGGCTGTTTTGATTATTGTAGCCTTATAGTAAAGTTTAAAGTCTGGGAGTACATTACCTCCTGCTTTGTTTCTTTTGCTGAGGATTGTTTTGGCTATTCATGGTTATTTGTGTTTCCATATGAATTTTTGTTTTGTCATTTCCAGATCTGAGAAGAATGATGATGGTAATGTGATGGGCATTGTGTTGAATCTGTAGATTGCCTTGGGTAGGATGGACATCTTAACAATGTTGATTCAGCTGGGCTTGGTGGCTCAGCCTGTAATCCCGTGCTTTGGGAGGCTGAGGTGAGTGGATTGCCTGAGCCCGCGGGTTCGAGACCCGCCTGGGCAACTTGGCGAGACCTCATCTCTACAATAAATTTAAAAAATCAGCCGGGCGTGGTAGTGCGTGCCTGTAATTCCGGCTACTGGGAAGGCATATTTTTCCATTTGTTTGTGTATTCTTGGATTTTTTTGAGCAGTATTTTGTAGTTTTCATCGTAAAGGTCTTTTATTTCTCTGGTTAGGAAGATGCCAAGTTTTTTTGTGTGTGTGTGGTTATTATGAATGGGTATGCCTTTTATTTGGTTCTCTGGCTGTTTGTTGTTGGTATATAAAAAATGTGTCTCTCTTTTACATGTCGATTTTGTACCCTGAGAGTTTGCCAAAGTCCTTTATCAGTGCAAGGAGGTTTTGTACAGATTCCCGTGGGTTTTCCAGGTATAGGATCATATTGTTGGTAAAGAGGGATAGCTTAACTTCCTCTTTTCCTATTTGGATACCCCGATTTCTTTCTCTTGTCTGATTGCTCAAACTATGGCTTCCAAAGCTATGTTGAACAGGAAGGGTGAGAGTGGGCAACCTTTTCTTGTTCTGGTTTTCAGGGGAAATGCTTCCAGTTTCTGTCTGTTTAGCAATATGGTGGCTGTAGGTTTATTGTAGATAGCTCTTACTATTTTGAGATGCGTTCCCTCTATACCTAGGTGTTCAAGTGTTTTTTTTTTAAATCAAGAATGGATGCTGGATTTTGTCAAAAGCCTTTTCAGCATCTAATGATATAATTATGTGGTTCTTGTTTTTACATGTGTTGATGTATTTAATTACATTTATGGTCTTGCGAATGTTGAACCAGCCCTGCATCCTGGGGATGAAGCCTACTTGGTCATGGTGGATGATTTCTGAGATGTCTTTTGGGATCCGATTTGCTAGAATCTTGATGAGAATTTTTGCATCTATATTTAACGTGGATATTGGTCTGTGGTTCTTTTTCTTTGTTGGGTCTTTGCCCAGTTGGGGTATCAGTGTGATGCTAGCTTCATAAAATGATTTGAGGAGACTTTCATCTTTCTCAATTGCCAGAATACTTTCAAAAGGATTGGTATGAGCTCCTCCTTGTATGTTTTGTAAAAATCTGCTGGAAATCCATCTGACCCAGGACTTTTTTTTTGGTAGGTGATTTTCTTATGACGGAGTCAATTTCCTGAGTTGTTATTGGTATATTTAGGGTCTCAATTTCTTCTTGTTTCAACCTGGGGAGGTTGTGTGATGTAAGAAAGTCTTCCACTTATTTTAGGTTTTCGAGTTTGTTTCCATACAGGTGTGCATAGTAATCTCTGATCTTTTGCATTTATAGTTGTGTTTATCTGGGCTTTTCCTTGGCTAATCTGACTAGTGTCCATCAATCTTGTTTATCCTTTCAAATAACCAGCATTTTGTTTCATTGATTTTTTTTCTATGCTATTTTTGTCTTCTATGTCCTGTACTTGGGCTTTTACTTTGGTAATCTGAATTCTTCTGCTGGAGTTACGGTTTGGGTGGTCTTACCTTTCCAACTCTCTTAGGTGATTTGTTAAGCTGTTTACTTGTGATCTTTCTATTTTCTTGATGGGTGTTTGTAGAGATATAAATTTCCATCTTAGTACTGATTTCCTGGCATCCTAGAGTTTTGGTAAGATGTATCTTTGTTTTCATTTGTTACCAAGAATCTTTAAATTTCTGTTTTGATTTCTTTGTTGATCCAAGAGTTGCTCAGCATTATGCTGTTTCAGGTCCATGTTTTGTGTGTTTTGAGGGGATCTTGTTGATGGTCATATTTCTTTTTATTCCACCATGGTCTGAGAAGGTGCATGATAATATTTTGATCTTATGAAATTTGTTTATGTTTGATCTATGGCTGAGAATGTGTTTGATCTTGAATTATGTTCCATGTGGTGATGAGTACAATGAATATTCCATGATTGTTGGGTGGATTGCTCTGTAGGTATCTATTAAATCCATTTGGTCAAGCATCAAGTTGAGGTTCTGAATCTCCTTATTAATTTTTTGCCCTGATGATCTATCTAGGGTTGTTTGTATGGTGTTCAAGTCCCCAGTTGTGATAGTGTTACAGTCAATATCTTTTTTTAATTCATTTAATAGCTGCTTTATAAAACCTGGTGCTCCTGTGTTGGGTGCAGATATTTTTATGATGGATATTTCTTGTTGATGGATTGAACCTTTTATCATTATGCAGTGTCCTTCTGTATCTTCTTTAATTTTTGATAGCTTGAAGTTTGTTTTGTCTAATATTAGAATCATGACTTCTGCCTCTTTTTATTTTTCATTCACCTGAAAGTTTGTTTTCCATCCTCTATCTTTGAATCTGTGGGTGTCCTTTGTAATGAGATATGTTTTTGGGTCATCATATTGTTGGGTCATGCTTTTTTAATACAGTTCGCCATTCTCTGTCTTTTCAGTGGTACATCTAATCCATTCATGTTCAGGTTGATTACTAAAATATGAGAGTTTATCCATGTCACGACATTCTTATAAAGTTTGTTTGTTTGTTTTCTTTTAACTTTTGAGTTGATATATGTGTTTTTAATTTTCCAGTCATGACAAATTCTCTGCTGGTTCTGTGTTTTCATGCAACCTTGTGAAGTACATTGTCATTCTTTTTGTTCTTTGTTCTGTGCTTAATTCCTTCTTAAGCATCTCCTGTAGAACAGGTCTGGAAGCAGCATAAACTCTGAGGATTGGATGTCTGAGAAGGACTCTAATTCTCCATCACTGATGAAGCTTAATTTAGCTGGGTAGGAAATTCTTGATTGGAATTGCTTATCTTTGAGAAGTTTGAAAATTGGACTCCTGTTTCTTCTAGCATGTAGGGTTTCTGTAGATAAGCCTGCTGCTATTCTAATTGGTCTTCCTTAATCGGTAGTCTGACCTTTCTTTCTCACTGCCTTTAGGATTTTTTTCTTTTATACCTACTTTGTGTAAGTGAATTACTATGTGTCTTGGAGTTGGCCTTGTCATTTGATGCCTTACAGGGGTTCTCTGAATCTCTCATGTTTGGATGGTCGCATCTCTGATGAGATGAAGGAAGTTTTCTTGGATGACCTCATGGAATGTTTGTTCCAAGGTGTTCTCCTTCTCCTTTTCTGCTTCAGGTATATCAATCAGGCATAAGTTCAGCCTCTCAATAAATTGCACATCTCTTGGAGGCTTTGTTATGTGTTTTTAAGCTTCCTTTTTGTGGTTTTAAAAGATTTAGTTAGTTCTATATTTTGGTCTTCAAGCTCTGAGAGTCTTCTGCTTGGTTAATGCTGCTTTCCTTGCTTGTTAGTCTATTATTTGTTTCATGGGCAGTGTCTATTATGGGCAACATCTCTGGTGTTAATTCTTTCATGTTTTCTTCTTGTCTTTCTTGATTCCTATTCATCCTCTTCATTGATCTCTGCATTTGTAGTCTGAAACTAGTCGTTCAAGGCACTGTTCATTGTTTGAGTTCTGAGGTCTGTATTCTCAGTCTCTATCCTTTTCAGACTCTGTGCGTTATCTGTGTTTTTCTGTTGATTTATCTTGATTTATTACAGATTTTTATTTTCTCTTTACTTCTGCTGCTCAGTGAGAGGGAGAATAGCTTTCACTTCTTTTTACTCAACCCCCTATTCTTCCCTAGGTAGAAGCTCCAGATTTATTCAATTTTCAAGTCAGGTTGGGAGTGGGGAGTTGTGCTGTCTTTTTGTGTTTTGTGATTTGAATAAGGTGTATTGTGTATTGTGGGGAGTTAAGATTTGAAAGCTGCCTGCAGATCACAGTGTTTGCTGACTGGGGTGTGGGCCCTCTGGGACCCACTTCCCACCACCTCACAATATGTCCATGTAATGGGAACATATGTATACCCCCAAGAACAAAATAGCATTGGGAAAGGAAAATGGTTGAGAAAAAAGGAAGGGAGAAGACAAGACGATGAAGAGAAAACAGTAGAAAAGGAAAAACATACTAACCAACCGACGGACAAACCAATAAAAAAAGGGGAAATTGAAGAGACTTTCACCCTCATATATATCCTTACGCAAAAAAGGAAGAAGAAGGAACAGAATGAAACAAAACACACACACACACACACACACACACACACACACACACACACACCCCCCAAAATATATAGAAAGAGCAAGAAAAAAAATAATTTTTGTTATCCTGGAGCGCCCTCTTGTGGCAGTTTCTGAAACTTTGGGTTCCTTTTTTGCTGGCATGACCTAGGCACTGCTACTCTTGGCTCCTTGTGGACGAGAGGGGGCCCCAGACCCACCCCCTCACCTCCCCCACCCCACTCACCGTGTGGTCAAAGGAGGCTACAAACCACCCCCAACAGATCTGCCTGTGTTCATCCCTCTCCACCTGCGCCAATTAGGTTGCTCCCTGCGTGGGTTAGACACCATGTGTACCACTGGGGGAAGAGGGCTGAATAAGTTCAAGACTCATCCCTACCCATCTGCTATGGGCTAGATTCTTCACCTCCAATTGCACCCGAAGTCCCGTGAATAGTCCAGTGTGGGGGTTGGGTATACTGGTTCTCAAATCCGGCCCTGTCTGTCTGGGGATAATGCACCTGAGGTAACCTCTCTGGGTTAATGGTGATCAACCTTAGGGAGATGCTGGATTCTCCCCTCAGTCTCAGGGGGTCACTCTGCTGTTCAAATGGGCAGGCAGGAGAATGTCTCTGCCCAGGTTCCAGGACAAAGACAGAGGCGGTGTTGCTGCGTCTTCTCTGTTGGGACTTGGGAACTGATTCCTTTGTAGTACTTTCTCCATGGTCCCTGTTGCCAGTGTCCGATCCGGTGCCAGAAATTTTGGTAGCAGGTAATGCCAAACAGCAGCTGTTTCCCGCTGCTTTCTTTTGGATAGGGTCCCAAAGATGGTGCCTGACTATGGACTGTGGAACACACTGGGATTTGAGTAGCAGCACATGGGGCAGCTGCTTCAGCAGGAGAGCTCAGGCCACTTGTTCCTGTGTCGCCACCCGGTGAGACACTCACACACCCACTTACACACACACTTGCGTCCATATTCCTTTTTACACACTCACTTATATGGAGACTTGCACACTCCGACAGACCCCATCACCATGTTGGAATCTGATCAATCTCTAGCTTAAACCTCTAGAAAAAAAATTGGTTACATAAATAACTCAGTGGAATGTTAGAATTTGAAGTGGTAGACATTATTATCCAAGTCTATTGGAAAACTTGCCCAGAGCTTGTGACAGTGGATAACTTCTTCCAGGTGAGTATCCATCCAGCAGTGGAACACAATCTCTGTATGTCAGTTGTTTCATTATAATTAGATATCTAAATTATAGAGTTAATACTATATTAGTAGAGAGTCTTGGGTAATTTGTTAAAACTTCCTCATTAATTTTCTTTACTCAATCTCAAATGGCAATCTTTCTCCAAGAATTTTTCCTTGTTTTTTTATTTTTGGCATGTTTTTGGAAATATAATTTACAATACCATAAGATTTATACTTTTAAAGTGCACAATTCAATACTATTTAGTACATGCACAGAGTTATGTAGTCATTACCATAATCACATTTCAGAACATTTTATTACCTCCCCCACAATCCTGTACCCATTAATAATCACTTGACATTCTCCACTACCCACAGTACCTGGCAACTACTCATCTATTTTCTGTCTCTATGGATTTTCCTATTTTAGATATTTCATATAAATGGAATAAAATAATATATAGTATTTTGAGCCGGGCTCGGTGGCTCAGCCTGTAATCCCGCGCCTTGGGAGGCTGAGGTGAGTGGATTGCCTGAGCCCGCGGGTTTGAGACCCGCCTGGGCAACTTGGTGAGACCTCATCTCTACAATAAATCAAAAAATCAGCCGGGC
>CAUYQG010045498.1:0-12714 GCA_963574415.1 Tarsius wallacei
CGCCCGGCTAATTTTTTGATTTATTGTAGAGATGAGGTCTCGCTTGCCCAGGCGGGTCTCGAACCCGCGGGCTCAGGCAATCCACTCACCTCAGCCTCCCAAAGGCGCGGGATTACAGGCTGAGCCACCGAGCCTGGCTAGTTTTACTTTTTTTAAATAAGTTCTGTGTGAACCTATGAAGAAGATAGCAGATGTTGTTGTTATTTTGTTTTGTTTTCTTGCTTGCTTGGGATTTTTTAAAGCCAATGTTCCTAGACACCATCAGTAGTCCCTGAAACACATGCAGAAGAGAGAAGGTGTAAAACAGAAATAACAATGAAAAGAAGCCAGAGGAAAAATGAATGGGAAAAAAAAGAAAGAAACATATGATGAAAATAGAGACCAGAAATTACACAAAAGCAGCTTCTTAATGGTTGCCTATTCCTATGTTGTAGGGAAAACAGTCCATTAGGAATAAAAAGACTTGTGATTTAAATCAAGTTTGCCACCTAGACCAAGTCATTTAGTATTTGAATAACGTAAATTTGCTTCTCTGTGTATAGGGAATGTTGCAAACTCATGAATAAAAGCCAAAGTGGCATTTTCTTTTGGGAAGAAAAAATCTGCAGAAAGTATCTGGGGGAGAGAAGAGATTGCCAAACCTTGTGAATGATATTATCAAGCTGTCAATAGTAAGAGGATATGGGGGAAAGAGGAAGGTAAAAAATGGATCATCTAATGGAAAAGATAATGTCAAGTATCCATTTGCACAACGCTATCATGATGCAAGGCGTTTTGGAGTAAACTTGTCTCATATTGAGGGAGAAAGGAGAGATTTTATTCTAGCTGTAGGTGAATTTCTGGGGGTCAGAAAACAGAGTGTCAAAAGAAAAAGACAGGAGAACTGTGAGCAAAGGAAGATCGATTATGGAAACACCCAGTCATGAAGCAATGCCTTTCTTCTGCAGGGAAATGCTATACCCGCCTTGATGTTAATGCCAGTGGGAATAACATTAAAACATTTATCAGTGATTCAACCACCAGAGATGGATGAGTTCTGACTTAGACCTTGCAAGGGAGCTGGCAAGGTTAATTAATATAAGCTACACTGTGAACGAAGTGGATCTATTCCAAGGTGGAAACCATGGGCTTGACTTTCGTTTTTTGTTTTTGGGGGTTTTTTTGAGTTGGAGTCCCACTCTGTCGCCCAGACTGGAGTGCAGTGGCCGCTCCTGGCCACCGCAGACTCGACCTGCTGGGCTCAGGCGATCCTCCTGCCTCAGCCTTCTAAGTAGCTTGGAAGTACAGGCGTGCGCTACCACGCCTGGCTGATTTTTTTTTTTGATTTATTGTAGAGATGAGGTCTCGCCAAGTTGCCTAGGCGGGTCTCAAACCCGCGGGCTCAGGCAATCCACTCACCTCAGCTTCCCAAAGTGTGAGATTACAGGCTGAGCCACTGAGCCTGGCTCCCATGGGCTTGACTTTCAACAACATCATTCGGTGAACCAAAGATGAAGACTGTTTTCATATTATGTAGACATGGACCGGCTGTTAGGAGCATTCGCAAGAGGATTTAAGTGTGGCAGACTGCAAGAATAACACAATTCTTTTTTAAAGTTTGTTTTGTTTTGGTATTGAGTCTACATACCCTGACATAAGTCAGGCTTGTAATAGGCTGGAGGAGCAACCCACAGCTTTTTTATTTCCTTACGCAGTGGTCTTAAACTTGACTGGAGTCACCTAAGGGAGCTTTCAAAATCCTATTGTCTAGTTCGAACCTTGGACTAGTGCCTGGGAGTGGGACCTGGTTTTTCGGAATTTGAAAAGTTCCCAGGTGATACCTGTGGACAGCACAGGTTGAGAACCACTGCTCTGAAGTTTTACCAAACCTGTACACAAAGCCCTCAAATTCATTTCCAAGCTGGGAAGGATTAAAACTTTTGAAATCACAGTTTGTTCCCTAGTCATTGTGAAAAAAGAATTCTAAAGTATTCCTGAAAATATAACATTTCAGCAGCAGGGGCTAAGATTATACCAGGAAACCTGTGAAAATGAAGAGGAGATGCAGTTGCTCAGTGTCACCGATAAAGCCTCTTGCAATTCAGGTGTAGCTGAGAACATATGTGTGTCAGACACCAGGTGTCTTGCATATTTTGGGAAAGGTTATGAGGTCAATGTAAAAGGGATGAGAATGAATGTTGAAGGGGTGAGAAGGGAGCCATATTAAGAATGGAAATATTATTGAATTGGTAATACTTTCTGAACTGTCTAATACTTAATATTTTAAAAAATCTCAGACTTGATAAAATTAGCTAAAAAACAAACCAAGGAAACAGAAAGGGGTAATATTCTCAAAAAAGAATATTAATGTCAGCAGTTACTGCAATGAAGTAAATCTGATTAGACATGTCAACACTATTTCTTCATTGTTTCAGGAGGAAACATTCTCTTAATAAAACATTATGGGAAAAATAGAGTAAACACTTTAAAAATAAGACTTCTAATGTCGACCAGTAGTGTACTTAAATACAAGGGAGTTTTAGAAATAGATGTGACTCTTTCTTACCCAGGTCATTTTCTTTCATTGGGTTAGGTAATATGAAATAGAATAAAAGATGCTGAAAAGTGAGGCTCTTCCATTTATCTTCTGAATCAGAGCCATCCCCTGGAAGTCATTCTCCTCCTAGAAGCCCAGGGGAGGATTTGTGTCTACCACCAAGCCCTCTTTTGTTTTTTTTCTTATTTTTCATCATTCACTTTCTGGTGAATACTACAGCAATTCCATAGTGCTCTCTGGAGAACCAACTTTCAAAAATGTTTGTACTAATACATTTTACGTTGAAGTCGGTGTTAATATGATATGATATCTAGGGAGTATAATATTAAGAAGCTAGCTTCTTAATATTATACTCTGGGATTACAAAGGCTCACACCTGTAATCCCCGAACTTTGAGAGGCAGAGGCAGAAAGATACCCTGAGCACAGGAGTTTGAGACTAGCCTGGGCAACATAGCAAGACCTTGTCATTACAAAAAAAAAAAAATTAAAAATTAGCCAGACCTAGTGCCCCAAGCCTATAGCCCTAACTCCTCAGGAAGCTGACACAGGAGGATCACTTGAGCACAGGAGTTGGAGGCTGTGGTGAGCTATGATGGCATCAGTGTACTCCAGCCTGGGAGACAGAGTGAGACTCTGATTAAAAAGAAAAAGAAAAAAGAAAAAAAGGAGCTAAATGTCAGATTGTTAAGCAGTTATTTCAGAGTATTTTAAAACATTCTAATGAAACTTAAGTGGCTATATTATAAATGTGTATAATATAGATATGGGTATGGGTTGGTATACAACACTTTTAAGAGATGTGATTGGCTCTCATTTAGCCCCATAGATATTATCAAATTAAATTTAGTTGTCTTGTATCCTGAACATGTTTTACCCTGGGCCTCTCTATCTGAGGCTCTGTGAATTGTTTATTTATTTATTTATTATTTATTTATTTATTTTTGTGGAGACGAGGTCTCACTTTGCCCAGGCTAGTCTCAAACTCCGGACCTCAAGCGATTCTCCCACCCAGTCTCTCTGTGAATTCTCTGTTGACTCCCGTGTCTGGTCAAAGTTTATTCCCTTCTCTGCGTGACTTCCATCCTTGGTAACCTTCAGTGTAGTTAGGGAGTTTGTTCACATTGCATCAGTCTCTGACATTATTTGTTGAACCTCATGGGGAGATTTTTAAGGAGGAGGAAGTTGAGTGGGTTAGGACTCAATAATGCCAGTTAAGGATCAGAGTGACCTTCCCCAGGAGGTCTAATGGTGACAGAACATAAATGACCAGATCTTTTTTCAGGAAGCTTTGGCCTATTCTATAGCACAAGACTCCCTTAAGGAAACAAGCCAAAGTAGGTTCATCCGTAGGTCAATACTTAATTAAATAAGCTCTGAGGCATATACATTGGATGTAAGAAGTAATATGTACAAGTTAAAGGCTAGAAATAAGACTCAACTCTTATCACAGCATCTTTTGATTTGGTGGTCCTCTAATAATATTCTTTAAGAAAATAATTGGTAGAGTGTGATGGCTCACACTTGTAATCCCAGCACTTTGTGAGACTGAGGTGGGAGGATCGCTTGAAGCCAGGAGTTCAAGACCAACCTAGGAAACATAGCAAGACTCTACCTTAACAAAAAAATCAAAAAATTAGTCAATTATAAGTGTCCCAAGCCTGTGATCTCTGCTACTTGGGAGGCTGAAACAGGAGGATTGCATTAGCCCAGGAATTATAGACTGCAGTGAGCTGTGATAGCACCACTGCACTCCAGTTGTGATAGCACCACTGAACTCCATCCTGTCTCTAAAAAAAGAAAAGAATTGAACTTCATAGGCTTCATAACTACATAGTCTTGAAAGCTGATTTATTTTTTATTTTTAGTTTCTACTGGTAGTACCTCTCCAAGCATGATGTGATCATAGTATAAAGTGCCAACATTTGATAAATACTGACTTCACAAAATTGAATGGTAAAGAATACACATATTTTTCAACAGGTCTCTCCAGTCTTATTTATTTATTTATTTATTTATTTATTTATTTATTTATTTTAGTCAGGATCTCACTCTGTCTCCCAGGCTGAAATGCAGTGGCACGATCATGGTTCACTGCAGCCTCGACCTTCTGTGTGCTCAGGCGATCCTTCTGTCTCAGCCTCCCAGGTAGCTGGGACTGCAGGCATATGCCACCACACCCAACTAATTTTTACTTTATTTTTTTGTAGAGACAGTCTCTCACTATGTTGTCCAGGCCGAGCTTGAACTCCTGGGCTCAAGCATTCTCTCGCTTTGGCCTCCCAAAGTTCTGGGATTACAGGCGTGAGCCACCACGCATGACCAGGCCTTTCAATTCTTTTACTTAAAATGTGAAACTTAAGAAAGCACAGGGTTGTACTGATAGGACTAAATTCCTCAAATGAAGGAAGAACATGATTTCACAGGCATCATTTTGGAATTAAGCCACAGGAAGACACCACCCAAACCGGAAAATCCAAAGTTCTGTCAGAACTACTGATCTCATCATTTTAGTCAAGATTCAGACTGCTTGTATAGCCTAACCTGACATTTCTTCACTGGATCTTGGATTGCTATTTAATTTTCTTTTAGTCTTATATGAGCGAACATCCCTAACAAAACCACTTTCATACCAATTTCACAGTATCTCTAGTTGAGCCACCATAGCAACTATGTGCCTTTTTTCAGCAGATGGCTTTTGCCAGCAGGAAGCCTAAGAGCCAATTGCCATAAAAATACAAAATGATGGGGGAAGGGGAACTTGCTTTGATGAACATTCCACAGTTTTCATGTAGTGAAAAACTTCGCACTGTATAAAACAGTCTGATGGCTCTAACGGAGCCAAAATGTCAATAAATGTTTTCCCTTTAGAAGACGGTCTGAGAATCAGAGATTTTAAAGCTGAAAGGGTGCTTAGCAGCCCTCAGTTCCCTCACTGTTTCACAGTGATGAAAATGGAGTCCAAAGAGAAGGGCTGCCTTTCCTCAGTTCATGTGCTGGGCATTCGGGGTAGCTCCAGGGTTAAGACTCAAGCCTTCCAGTTCTCTTTCCTCCTCTCTGAGATAGTACTGCATCCTGGTTATGATTTGGTCTGCTGTCACTGGAAAACATTGTTGCTTTTACTGAATGAAAAGTAGTTACTGTTAACTAAGTAGCTACTATATATCCTTTCCTTCTCTTTCTATTCTTTTTCTTTTCTTCTTTTTTTTTTAACCAAATGTGTGAAATAAATGTTATTAAACCTATTTTGTGAATGAGGAAACCATGGCCTACAGAGTTAAAGGGCTCATGGGAAACCACTTCATAGCCAAGCTAGAATTCAAACCTGGGCCTGACTGAGTCCCAATCAGGTGACTTTTTCTGCTGTGCTAAACTGCCTCTCTTTGCCTGATTTATGTTCTAGTACCTACAGCTTTATTATCTGAAGTGAGAATCTTTTAGGAATTAGAATAAATAAGCCGGGCTCGGTGGCTCAGCCTGTAATCCGGCACTTGGGAGGCCGAGGTGAGTGGATTGCCTGAGCCCCAGGGTTCGAGACCCGCCCGGGCAACTTGGCGAGACCTCATCTCTATAATAAATCAAAAAATCAGCTGGGCGTGGTAGCGCACACCGGTAGTTCCAGCTACTTGGAAGGCTGAGGTGCAGAAGGATCGCCAGAGCCCAGCAGGTCGAGGCTGCAGTGGCCGGGAGCAGCCACTGCACTCCAGTCTGGGTGACAGAGTGAGACTCCAACTTGAAAAAAAAAAGTTTCATGCTAAGGGGTAGAACTGGGGCCAGGCGATTACATGGAAGATTAGGAGACTATGCATCATTTACATTTTTCATAATAAATATTCACTATAAAAACTAATTTTTAAAAAGAAAACATAAATTAAAACTTTCTTCATTAACTCTTTACAACAATTTTACTTTTTTGCAACTAGAAATTATAAAGTCATTATTACTGCTTTGAACTGTTGAAAGAGGATCATAGAAAATGAGATTTTTCTGCTGTCATGAAAATATTCATAAAGTTCCAATAGGAAAGCCCAGCACAGAATTGTTGCTCAAATCATTAATTATCACTTTCCACCACAAAACCAAAAGTAATAAAAACGAATCTATCACAAATGAAATTAATGTGTGGCATGTGGAATAATATAAAATCATCAAGTTGAACTTTTCACCATGAATTACAGTTTCGTCCCTCAATGACCATCGCTTTCCATCTGGTATTAATTCTCAAGACTGTTTTCTTCGTAGGGTCCTCTTCTATCCAGTCTTGTAACACCTTGCATTCTTTGCACCCTTTTTGTAATAGCCTGCTGTTTCCAAGGCATCTAATAGATTTTTTCTGTAGGAATTAATCTGTTGTTACCAGCCTTCATGCTGTTTTTGTTTGTTTGTTTTTCAATCTACCCCTGGAAAGTTTTTATTCTCTTTTGCTTTTCTCCTCTGCCAATGAATCTGGTTGTTTCTCTATTTTAAAAAGTGTCTTCTTCCAGGTGAACACGACTGAGGAACCATTGCGAAAGCCACCAGCCAGACTGAAAAAACTTAAGATTAAAAAGGAAGTCAAGGATTTCACAATGAAGGACATTGAGGAGAAGATGCAGGCTGCAGAGGAACGCAGAAAGGTGCTGAGTTCCCAGATGCACCAGGGCTGAGGATTTCTCTACGTGCTAAAATGAGCTCATGTCAGATCTTTCCTCTCAGCGGGTTTTTTTTTTTTTGGCGGGGGTGGGGGGGTTGTTTTGTTTAGTTTTGTAGAGATGAGGTCTTGCTTTGTTGCTCAGGTTGTCGTTGAACGCCTGGGCTCAAGCAATCCTTTTGCCTCAGCCTCCCAAAGTGCTGGGATTACAGGCATGAGTCACTGCACTCGGCCACTATCAGCACTTTTAAGACAAAAATTGTATGAATTTATAGTCAGTATTTTAATGACCTGGTATGCTGTATAAAAACAGTATAAAATTAAGTGCTTTTTAAAAACTTTCCTTTGAGTTGTGAAGGAATAAAGCATAATCTTGAAATTGGTTGGAAATTACAATCTCATCCATGTAGTCTAAGTAAGTAATATCCAGGTCTCGGAATTAAGTGAGGTATGGAGTGTTCTTCAGAGGAAAAAAGAAAAACTTCAGCTGGGGCCAGGGGTAGGAGAAGAGGTAGGGTGTAGTGTTAGGCTGAGAGGAGATGCTGCCGAGTGTCAGTGTTTGCACCTTGGTCCCCCAGGCCTCCACACGGCTTTGTTTCCACAGCCTTCATTTCCCAGCTCTCTACAGGGCCTCTCAGAGAACGAGGACTAGACCCAGACTCCACGAAGGTAGGCCCTGTGTCTGCCTTCCTCAATAGGAGTTTCTCAACAAATGTCTATGATGTGATTGAATCATGAAATAGAGAAGTCATAAGTGTTCATTATATGCAGTATTAACACGAACTTGTAGAAAGTTATTCAGAGCTGGGCACAGTGGTAAACACCTGGAACCCCAGCAACTCATGAGTTCGAGAACAGTCTGAGCAACATAGCTAGATCCCATCTTTAAAAAAAAAAAATCAGCCAGGCCCAGCTACTGAGGAGGCTGAGACAGAAGGAACCCTTGTGCCCAAGAGTTTGAGACTGTAGTGAGCTTTGATTACAACACTGCACCCCAGCCTGGGTGACACCGGGAAACTGCATCTCTAAAAATAATTTTTAAAAAAAAGTTCTTTGGGCTCTTCTTCATTCTTTAATACTGCTTTTCAGACTAAAGAAGAAGAAATAAGAAAAAGGCTACGGAGTGACCGAATTTTGCCTTCAGCTCAGCTGGGCGGTACTGAGGCTGCACTTACCAAAGGACTTCAAGTGGTAAGTCCTGCTGGGCTTGAACCATCTGACCTGCAGGGAGGAGAGCCATTGAAGAGGAAGAAGAGTAAAAGTGATGCAGCCTCAATTGATGGGAACTACAACTATGAAAGCGTTGGGGTCGTGGAGTCAGACATGTTCTACAACCAAGCAGATGACGTATTCTGATAAGTCACTTTTTGGGGGGAATTTCATAAGGCATCCATTCTCCCCAGTTGTGACATTGTTAGTATGTCTCATGTTCTTCTTTGCCTGACCTTACTCCATTGAGATTTCTGCCTGGGCTTAGGAATAATTGTGCGAGCCGCACCACCTGACGCTTAGTTGAGTAAATTAAATGGTTATGCCAGCCTAAAAAACAAAATAAAAAATGGGGTGAACACCAGCTTAGATATTGTAAAGTTTTCTGTGTCCTTCATGTGGCTTCAAACAAGGTGGCCTTCATTGTGAAAATGTCTTTAATTTATGAGTAACTTCAGCTTACATTAATATGTCTGTGCCAAATAAAGAATTTCCTTTTCACTTCTGTCCCATGACTATGCCCACCCTCTGCTGGCCCTTTAAGACAAATTACATGGATTCGTATTAAGTATTTTAATCATCTGTATGCTTCTTATACTGTGTATTTAGAATTATTTCACAAACACAACGTTTTCTCATGTTACAAAGGAATGAAGCAATATCTTTAAGTTGGTTGAATTACTGTTTCATCCATATAGTTTAAGTAAGCAATATAGAAGTCTCCGAATTATGTAAAAATATGCAGTTTTCTTCTTGTGAAAGCAGGAAAACTTCAATTGGGGGTAAGGTAGAAGGAATATGTGGAGGGATAGATGGATAGTGGACCCTGTTGCCAGTGCCTCTCTTCCCTGTGGGCACTCTGAGCTGGGGAATGTACAGGCTCTCATGGTTTTGGAATTATACCTTGGTTCTTCTTTCCCTTACTACCCATATCCAGTCAATTATCAGGTTATGAGTCTACATTCTAAAGATGTTTTTCATCCATCTTTACACTTGTCCTAGTCACTACCTAGTTTAGACCACCTGCCATCATCCAACTGGGTTACTACAACAGTCTTCTCAATCTTAATACAATAGTCAACTGTTTAAAACCCTTTATTGGCCTGCTTTTATTGTCAAGATAAAGTCCAGACTTCTTGGTAAGGATCTCAGCCTTTGCAATTCACCCAAATGGAACCCCTTTCACTTCCTCAAATTCAGCACGTTCTTCCTAACCTCTGAGTCTTTGCACATGCTGTTCCTTCCTTCCTCTCTCTCCTTCTTGCTCTTTGATTTGATGAACGCCTTCTTGTTTTTCACGTCTCTACTCAGATGTCACTTCCTCTAAGCCCCCTGACTCAGGTCAGTGCCCTTCTCTGAGTCGCCTTTTGGCACTCTGCACCGTTCACCTTTGCACCCATCACCCTGTGTAAGAATCGTCTGATACATTTCCAACTTTGCCATAAGATATTTTCAGTTCCTGCAGAACAAAGGAGTGGGTTTAGAGTGGTCATGGTTGCATATTTTTTGTGCCTTGGAAAATGAATGACTCCTAATAAGTGCTGTGCAAGTACTCCTTTAGAGGATGAATCCATATGCTCGTACATTCTCCAGAAGCAGGAGGATAGCCCCAGGAGATGGCTGGTTTTCCTGAGGACCAGTGGCTAAGGGCAGAGCCTGTTTGACTTGAGGCCCACTCAGCATCTCCCACTGGGATTTCAATATGGATATCTTGTGTTCCTCTTGTCTGTAGGATTTCGGATTCCTACAGTGAGCCTCTGATGGTGGTAGTAGACTTCTTAAAAAATCATTGCAAAACCAAAACCTTTAGAGTCAGTCTGCTTCTTCTGACCTTGGAAAGGCATGTAGGCTCTCTGTGTCTCAATTACTTTACAGGTTACTTTGGGGTAGCCACCATCCCAGAGTTGTATCAAATGAAATAATGTTTTAAAATATTGTACAAACTAGATTATACCACAATGCTTACAGTATATTAATTATGTAAAATCCCATGTGAGCAACATGATGTTTTTTATCTATCTTAAGGTTTTTTTATGGAAGTGTTCCCACAGTGCCATGTGCCAATCTTATAAAATATTAGAGTAGCTAAAATAATTGTACAAGGACACTTTTAAAAATATCTGGGTATAATACATATCTCTGCAAATAATAAAATTTAAATGATGTCAAAATATTTTCAACACAAATGAATAGTACTTGTAAGTTAAATTACCAAAATAATACTTTCTCTTGAAATCTTACGCTCTTGCCTATGTCATTTATAGTGGCTTGAATGACATGCTTGTTGAGTTCAAATATACATAGTGCAAATGTGAACATTATCACTGATACCCTGGCTTGAGAATGGAAATTTTACAATATCTAAGCTGGTCAAATCTGTTCACCCCGTTTTTTATTTTTAACATTATCACTGATACCCTGGCTTGCAACATATATAGAGTTAACTCTATATATTGCAACATATATAGAGTTAAAGTTGCAAAAAAGTAATGCATCCTAAATGATCATCTGTGTTTGTTCTTAGGGATATTATCCGCTTGAATGGGATGAGAAGAGAGACTATTAAAATGTACAGTTGCCTGGATTCCAGAAACTTCTTTAAAGTTCTAAGCATATTACTAGTTGCAAAAACCATCTAGGTGTTTGGGAATGATGAAACAGAGACTCTGAACAACTTCCCAAAGTCACAGAGCCACATCCATCAGCCGGGAATGGAGCTTGTATTTGAATGTTGCTCTGCCTTCAAAGTGCAACACAACTCCATTCCTGCAACACTTTTTAAAAATCTCAAATGTAAATGTGACTTTTTCCATGATCATTTTTTTTCTTTCCTTTTAAAGGATGATTTTTACCCAAGGGTAATCAAAAGGAAAGAATGAGATTTCTAAAATACAGCCTCTGGGATAATGTTAATTTTATGTATTGAAATAACATATTTAATTTTCTCATTCTTAAAACATAAAGTTTTGAGCAACCACCAGGGTATTTCAACCATAAATCAACTTTCAGAAAAGGTAAGAGCCAGGAAACACATGATTAGATAAATGTCTTCTAATTGGTAGCAACCAAAAAAGTGCTTGTATAGTCTTCCTTGTGAAAGATGACCTTGCAGTATCTAATAGAAGGTACTTTGACATTTAGTAATTCTCTAATTTTAGGCTGGAAAAAATCCTTGTGGATAACTCTTATGTGAGGTAATATATTTAAAATAATATTTAAGATGTGTGTTTTAAAATATTTTACATATATTTAAAATAACATGCTGTAAGATACTTATGTTTGTGAAAGTAATTTTGTAAGCACAGAGACAAAAATGGCATTTATCATGGAGTGTTGCTATAGTGACTACCAGTAATTTATGACTGTGCCTATTTCTGTTTGTTATTCTATTACCAGTAAATAGCTAGTGTTTGAAGAAATAATTATATGGTAAATACTGCATTTTAAAGACATGTGAGACTAAATTGTGTCAGTGTACAGATCTTTTTTGCAGTCACATCATCAGTATATGCAAAACCTTCATGTAGGGCACGGCAGAGCCTATATCCCAGGCAGGTCAATAAAGGGCATTATTTTAAAATAAACTATGGAAGATGACAGTGATGTTCTCATAGTGTCATATTTGCTATTTTAAAAATAATAGCTGCCTCTCTGGTTGTTCAGATTACATAAGCAGTATGTAAGAGGAAATACTAAAAACCATAAGAAGCCAAATAACACCAAGAATCCAATACTTTCCCCTCCCCGTAAAATAACTGCAGCAAACTTTGTTAAATGTAATTCAATACTTTTTCCTTACAAAAATGGACTCATCCTACATATGCTGTTTTGTACCTTGCTTTTCTCATCAGCAACACAGTATCTTTCCATGGAAATAAATCTGCTTCTACAGTATCCATTTTTTTTTTTTAAGTTGGAGTCTCGCTCTGTTGCCCAAGGTGAAGGGCAGTGGCACACTCACGACCACCCCAGCTTCTACCTCCTGGGCTCAGGCGATCCTTCCGCCTCAGCGTTCCAAGTAGCCGGAACTACAGGTGTGCACTACCACACACAGCTAATTTATTGCTTTATTGTAGAGATAAGGTCTCGCCAAGTTGCCCAGGTTGTTCTTGAACCTGTGGGCTCAGGCAATCCCCTCACCTCGTCCTCCCAAAGTGCTGGGATTACAGCTTGAGCCACCACACCTGGCCTACAGCATCATTCTTTTTTTTTTTTTTTTTTGAGTTGGAGTCTCACTCTGTCGCCCAGACTGGAGTGCAGTGGCTGCTCCCGGCCACCGCAGCCTCGACCTGCTGGGCTCCGGCGATCCTTCCGCCTCAGCCTTCCAAGTAGCTGGAACT
>CAUYQG010045499.1:0-12450 GCA_963574415.1 Tarsius wallacei
CTTTGGAATTCTCTATGTATAAGATCATATCATCAGCATAGAGAGATAATTTGATTTCTTCTTTTCCAATTGGGCTACTCTGTATTTCTTTCTCTTGCCTGATTGCTCTGGCTAGGACTTCCAGTACTATGTTGAATAGGAATGGTGAAAGTGGGTGTTCTTGCCTTGTTCCAGTTCTGAGGGAGAATGTATTCAAGTTTTCTCTGTTCGGGTGACATTGGCTGGAGATTTGTCATATATGCCTTTTATTTTTTTTGAGGAATGTTCTCCCTATGCCTATTTTGCTGAGGGTTTTTATCATGAAAGAATGCTGGGTTTTATCAAGTGCTGTTTCTGCATCTATTGAAATGATCATATGATTTTTGTTTTAAATTCTGTATATGTAGTGGATCATGTTTACTGACTTGTGTATGTTGAATCACCCTTGCATCCCTGGAATAAAACCCACTTGATCATGGTAGATTTTTTTTTTTTAACGTGCTGTTCAATTTGGTTTGCTAATATTTGTTGAGGATTTTTGCATCTGTTTCATAAGAAATATTTGTCTGTAGTTTTATTTTTTGTTGTCTTTTCCTTTTTTTGGCATCAGGATGATACTGACTTTATAGAATAAGTTAGGAAGAATTCCCTCTTCTTCAATCTTATTGGAATAGCATCAATAAAATTGGTACCTGTCTTCATTGAACAACTCTGGTAGAATTTGGCTGTGAGTCCATCAGGTCCTGGACTTTATTTTGCTGGGGAATTTTTAATTTATCATTTTAATCTCGCTACTTATTATTGGTCTGTTCAAGATTTCTGTTTCTTTATAATTCAAGGTTGAGGGTTGTATGTTTCCAAGAATTTATCCATTTCCTCTAGATTGTCTAATTGTTTGCATAGAGGAGTTCATCGTGATCTCAAATGATCTTTTAAATTTCCATTGTATCAGTTGTAATGTCTCCGTTTTTATTTCTTTTTGTTTTTGTTTTTGAGTTGGAGTCTCACTGTGTCACCCAGGCTGGAGGGCAGTAGCATGCTCCCGGACACCGCAGCCTCGACCTGCTGGGCTCAGTCAATCCTTCCACCTCAGCCTTCCAAGTAGTTGGAACTACAGGCACGTGCCACCCCATGCTCAGCTAATTTTTTGATTTATTGTAGAGATGAGGTCTCACCAAGTTACCCAGGCTGGCCTTGAACCTGCAGGCTCAGGCAATCCTCTCACCTTGGCCTCCCAAAGTGCTGGGATTATAGGCGTGAGCCACCATGCCCAGCCTCGTTTTTATTTCTGACTGAACTAATTTGAATATTCTCTCTTCATTTTTTAATTAATAAGCTAATCACCTATCAATTTTGTCTTTTCAAAGAAACTACTTTTTGTTTCATTGAGCCTTTTTATTTTTTTGAATTTAAATTTCATTTAGTTCTGATGTGATTTTCGTGACTTCTTTCCTTCTGCTAGCTTTGGGTTTGGTTTGTTCATGTTCTTCTAGTTCCTTGAGGTGTGATACTAGGTTGTCAATATGCAATATGTCAGTCTTATTATTATAGGCCGTAGCACTATAAATTTTCCTCTGAACACAGCTTTGACTGTGTCCCAGAGGTTTTGATAGCTTGCTTCATTGTTGCCATCCATTTAAAGGAATTTTTAAATTTCTATCTTGATTTCATTGTTGACCCAAGCAAATTGGTTAAATTCTATGATTTTGTTTGGTTTCATGAATTCTTCTTGGAGTTAATTTCCAGTTTAGTCCACGGCAGTCTGAGAAGGTGCTTTGATATGCTTTATTAAGACTTGATTTGAAGCCTATCATATGGTCTGTCTTGGAGAATGTTCCATGTGCTGATGAGAAAAATGTATATTCTGTAGTTTGGGGGTAGAATGTTCTGCAGATATCTGTTAGTTCCATTTGCTCTAGGGTCCAAATTAACTCCAATGTCTTTGTTGACTTGCATTAATACTTGATTCATCTGCTTCTAAACCCTTATTTTGTATTTATTTTTTATTAGTCAGGGTCTCACTCTGTCACCCAGACTGGAGTACAGTGGCATGAGCATGACTCACTGCAGCTTTGGTCTCCTGGGCTCAGGTAATCCTTCTGCCTCAGCCTCCCAAGTACCTGGGACTACAAGCCACCACATCCAACTAATTTTTAAAAATTTTTTGCAGAGACAAGGTCTCAGTGTGTTACCCAGGCTGGACTCAAGTAATCCTCCTGCCTTGGCCTCCCAAAGTGCTGAGATTACAGGTGTGAGTCACTATGCCTGGCTACTTGTTTTAATTTTAGAGTTTAAGAGACACCAAGTCTCATTACCTATTCAGGACATTGCTTTAACACATAAGATATACTCTAAAAACTTTGATACAATCCTATGTGTTTCAAGTAGCTAATGGAAAACCATAGTCATAGTTTTATAAAAACAAACAATAAAATCATGTTAGTAACTCCAAGGGAGACTGTTATGTCAATTTGAAATGATTCCAAATACTTGCCTAGTTTGCTACCTGAGTGATATATGTTTTTCTGTGCTAAGAACCTAGAGGGTACTAATTCTCCCTTCAGGAATGTGACATCACACCTTATCAAATATTGTGTGACTTATTGACCTCAACTACTGGACCTCAAAATATATATGAACTCAAGTGTCTGACAGTTTGAGAGCTTAGGCCTTGGCAGGCTACGTTGTCAGCCACCTGAAGACCAACAGCTGTGAGAGTGACAGGGCCATACCCAGTTAGCCTTTGAGTAGTCTCTGAAGTCTCACTTACCCACCTACCCCTGAACCACTCTCTAGGTTGAGGGAGCTTACCTGTTGAGTGATTATAGAACTTCACTGTGTTCGATGCTACCTCTCCCGAGAACCTCTTGGATAAAAGAACACCTCAAACTTTAATTAGACTTTACTTTCCATGAGGCCTGCTTCCATCCTAATTGAGCAACTAGACTTCAATAATTTTTTTAAAAAATATAGACAAAGGGTCTTGCTATGTTGCCTAGGCTGGTCTTGAACTCCTGGATGGATAGCTTACTCTTTGCTATACATAGAAATGCTAAAATTCTGAATTATACTTTATATGTTATTTATAACGTTCCTGCTATTTTTGTTTGAATTGGGAACAGGTAAAAATTCAGCATTCAAACATACTGACCCTACTGCCACCCATCTCTACCACCAAATTATAGCCTCTGCCTGCTAAGGTAAGACCTTCCTGCTGTCACTAAACGACATTAGAATATTCATCTAAAAATAATATCTGAGACTCATCAGCTTAAGGTAAAGTTGGATTCTTACTAATCTGACCTCCTCCAATGTTAATCAGATGTTTTATTTTTGAAATAAAATGTGTAGGCCGGGTGTGATGACTCACTCCTATAATCTCAGCACTTTGAAGGCTGAGGCAGGAGAATTACTTGAGTCTAGGAGTTTAAGACCAGCCTGGGCAACATAGTGAGGCCACGACTCTACAAAAAGAAAGAAAGAAAGAAAGAAAGTTTCAAAACATTAAAAAATGAACGTGTGTAAAGGCTGGGTGCAGTGGCTCAAGCCGTAATCCCAGCACTTTGGGAGGCCAAGGTGAGGGGATTGCCTGAGCCCAAGGGTTCGAGAACAGCCTGGACAACTTAGGTGAAACCTCATCTCTACAGTAAATTAAAAAATTAGCTGGGCATGCAACGTCTGCCTGTAGTTCCAGCTACTTGGAAGGCTGAGGCAGAAGATCACCAGAGCCCAGCTGGTTGAGGCTGGGGTGGCCATGAGCATGTCACTGCACTCCAGCCTGGGCAACGGAGTGAGACTCCTAAAATAAAAATTAAGTGTGTAAATGTTGTTGCAACTTCTTTTGTATACCTTCTAAATCATGATCTTTCTCCACAGTCCTAAGGCATCCTTCCTAAGCATTGAACCTTAAAAAATCTTTTTATATGTTGTTGGTCAAATGTAACTTAGCAATCTTCTCTGATGTAAAATGATTGCTGGTTGGGTGCGTGGCTCAAGCCTGTAATTACAGCTCTTAGGGTGGCCAAGGAAGGAGGACTGCTTGAGCCCAGGCGGTTGAGACCAACCTGGGCAACATAGCAAGACCTCATCACTACAAAAAATTTAAAAAAAAATTAGCTGAGTGTGGTGGCATGTGCCTGTAGTCCCAGCTACTCTAGAATCCAAGGCTGGAGGATTGCCTGAGCCCAGATGTAGAGGATGCGGTGAGCTGTGATCAAGCCACTGCACTTCAGCCTGTGCAACTGAGAGAAACCCTGACTGTAAATAAATACATAAAATAATAAAATGGTTGCTGTGTGCTAGCTTCAAGAAAATTTTCAAGAAATTAACGTTGAGATGCTTTGTCAGAACTTACTACAGAATAATGGCATTACTAGTCTGAATACTAGTAATTAATATGACGTGTAACTCATCAAGAGATTGTGATGCTGGGTGCAGTGCCTCACACCTATAATCCCAGCAGTTTGAGAGGCCGAGGTGAGAGGATTGCCTGAGCAACATAGGGGTTTGAGACCAGCCTGGGCAACTTGGTGAGACCTCATCTTTACAATAAATCAAGAAAAATTAGTTGGGTGTTGTGGCATGTGCCTGTAGTTCCAGCTACTTGTAAGGCTGAGGCGGAAGAATCACCTGAGCCCAGCAGGTTGAGGCTGTGGTGGCCCTGAGCAGTGAGCCACTGCACTCCAGTCTGAGAGACAGAGTGAGATTCAGACTCAAAAAAAAAAAAAACAGATTGTGAACAGAATTGATGAAAGATGTGCTTCAAACTATGGATATGTAACTGTTGAATAAGAAGAGTATGTTTGTATGACTCTTACTGAAATCAGCCTTGGTGATTTCTAGTCCAGAATTGTGAATTGTGAATCTACTCATTGCATATTGTCATCTATATGTGGGTCACAAGGAAAAAAAATATTGGTAGTCTGATCCAACTGATTCTGCACGGCTATTCCTTGAAGAAATAACATCCTGTATTTACAACTTTTGAAGGTCCTATTAGTGAAACTAAAGTTCAGAACAGCCTGTGTAACCTTCATGACATCCCTTGAAATGTTCCGTAGCCACCTAAACAATGTTTCAGAGGAATGAAATGAGAGTCTCCCTAAAATCAGGAGGATATGTTATTTAGAGACCTAGCATAAGCAAAAAAAGAGGGATTACGTGTGAATCTCCTCTTTTAATTGGAAGAACTTGGAAAAGACAAGAATGCATCTAAGTCTCAGGAACAGGGAATTTATTTTGTTTTCTTATTTTTATTTTTCGAGTCGGCATCTCACTCTGTCACCCAGGCTAGAGTGTGATGTCATGCTCACGGCCACTGTAGCCTCAACCTGCTGGGCTCAGGTGATCCTTCCGCCTCAGTCATCCAAGTAGCTGGAACCACAGGAGTGTGCCACTATGCCTAGCTAATTTTTTTATTTATTGTAGAGACGACGTCTCGCCAAGTTGCTCAGGCTGGTCTCGAACCCTTGGACTCAGGCAATCCTCTCACCTCAGCCTCCCAAAGTGCTCCGATTACAGGCGTGAACCATCTGCACCCAACAGAAACAGGAAATTTAAATGACTGAAAAACTTTCTTTGTCTCTTATCTGCTCCCTGAACCTCTGCTTCATTCTCTCTCCCTGCAAACTAGCTTTCTCCAAATTGGGAAACATGGCTGCCAAAAACTCTGAGCCTCACTGACATCCTAAAGATTCGCCACTATAATAGTACTGAGTCACATGGTCCTATATTAAAATAATCTCAGAGAAGGAAGAGTTCTAATTCAGGTGCTCATTACTGGACCAATCAACAAAGTCCAGCAGCAGGAGTGGAGGTGTTATGATTGACCAAACTTAAATTATATGATCACTTTTTTTTTTTTGAGTCAGAGTCTCACTCTGTCGCCCAGGTTGGAGAGCAGTGGAACACTCATGGCTACCACAGCCTTGATCTCCTGGGCTCAGGCGATCCTTCCGCCTCAGCCTTCCAAGGAGCTGGAACTACAGGTATGCACCACCACGCCTGGCTAATTTTTTTTTTTTTAACTCTATTATAGAGACAAGATCTTGCCATTTTGCCCAGGCTGGTCTCAAACCCCTGGGCTCAGGTAACCCTCTCACCTCTGCCTCCAAAAGTGCTGGGATTATAGGCTTGAGCCACCACGCCCAGCCTATGATAATTTTCAGTCAGCTCTACCTGGGATTGGGGGAGGCATTTGTAACAACTTCGTAGCCTCTGTGTGAGTCAGAATTGAAGGGTAGGAAAGAACAGGTAACAGCAAAGGGGAAGAAGTGATGTGCTGCCTAGAAAGGAGTGTTTACTATAGAAAACCAGGAAGAGTTAAGATTATATACAGATGAGTAATTGGCCAGATTGACCAACCTAGACATTATCAGTCAACTCTCACATAGAGTAAAAACTAAAGTGCATTTTTCAAAGAGCAATTAATGTGAAAATCCAGAATGATACGTGTCAATGTATTAACAATGGTGATCTCTGGGGAATGTGTAGGGGGATGTTGCCATGGGAGTCTTTTACTTTTTATACTTCTGTAAGTGTTTGAAGCTTTTATGAATACATTTTTACTCTAACACAGCTTTTATGAATATATATACATTTGTATTATATCAAAGCAAACAGCCAGGCACAGTGGCCCATGCTTGTAATGCCAGTACTTTGAGAGGCTGAGGCAGGAAGATTGCTTGAGCCCAGAAGTTTGAGACCAGACTGTGCAACATAGTGAGACCCCTGTCTCAACAAAAAAATTTAAAAATCAGCTGGACATGGTGACATGAGAGTGTAGTCCTAACTATGGGGGAGGACAAAATGGGAAGATTGCTTGAGTTTAGGAGATTGAGGCTTCAGTGAGCTATGATTGTGCCACTGCACTCCACCCTGGATGACAGGGTGAGACCCTGTCTCAAAAAACAAACAACTGCATAACTAAAAAATATTGAAATAGTTAAGAAAAATTTATATCATGGATGCATAAAATATACGTGTTAATTGACTGCTTATGTTATCAGTGAGGCTTCTGGTCAATTGTGGCTATTAGTAGTTGAGTTTTGGGGTAATCAAAAGTTATGGGACTTTGACCATGTGGGGAGGCTCAGTGCCTATAACCCCCATGTTTTTCAAGGGCCAACTGTACTGGGAAACAGAGGTGTCCTGTGTAATGAAAAACACATCAGAATGTATAGCATGCCCTACTCACTAATTCTGTAGATTGGAAGAGAGAATAGCTGTTCCACTGTCTGGAAGAAGAATATCTGAATATATAAATCCAAACTGATAAAATTATCGAAATACTGATATAAGGTCACAATGTGCATTTGATTCTAGATAGATAAGAAAAATAAAAGAATTAGAGGAATCTGAGGCAAGAAAAAGTTGACTAGGGACAGTTCAAGTATGTCTAAGGCCCAGGTTGTTGAGAGAGATCCATAGCCAATGATTTAAAGAATAATAACAAAAAATGAGAGGTCTAAAAACAAGGCATGATACAAAGTGAGTATAGAATGAGTGTATTGTATTTCCTGGTTAGGTAGAACTTGATATTCATTTTATTTTTCATTATTTATTTATTTAACTTTTTTTGAGTCAGAGTATCACTCAGTAGCCCAGACTGGAGTGCAATGGCATGCTCATGGCCACCGCAGCCTCAACCTGCTGGGCTCAGGTGGCATTCGCCTCAGCCTTCCAGGTAGCTGGTACCACAGGTGTGTGCCACTATGCCTGGTCAATTATTTTACTTATTGTAGAGATGAGGTCTCGCCAAGTTGCCCAGGCTGGTCTTGAACCTGTGGGCTCAGGCAATCCTCTCACCTCTGCCTCCCAAAGTGCTGGAATTACAAGTGTGAGCCACCATGCCCAACTTTATATTCATTTTAACACATTTAAAAATTGTCTGCTACTACTCTATGTGGAGACAGAATTTCACTTTACAGCAGTTTTCTCTAAGAAGAATCCCAGGTGTGGCTGCTTTTAGGTAGGCAAATGTAAAAATGTAGGCACCCTTGCCATTGATTTTGTATCTTAACAAAGGCTGCTCTTCCTAATATACTTGGCATGCAAATTTTCATAGAAAGCAAAAGCCTCCGAGGTGGAAAGTAACCAAAACCTTGACCCTTTCTTTTTAGATATTCCAACTTATTCAAATCTATCAAATAGATTAGATGGTCCCAAATAATGCCCTCTGGCAGACAAGAACACCAAAACCACCAGGAATTAGTCTTGAAGAAAAGAAGCATCTGGAAGGAGGTGACCAGCATTATGTGGCATAGCAATGGCTGACAAGATTTTTGCCTCCCCACCTCACATCTGACTTATTTTGGAGGATACGTTCTCAAATATAAGTCAAAATGCTATATATAGCTGAGGAACCCAAACCCAGGGAGGCCTGTAACCCATTTGTACTTGCAAGGCTGTCATGGTGGCAGTAGTAGACAAATAAATGGGCACGAGCTGGGGTTGCTGGTAGCCTGGTCTGCTTCTCTAATTCCTTTCAGCAGTTAAGTAGCTTGGAATTAGGACAGCCTCCTCTAGGCTGTTTCTAGGCTTTTTTTTTTTTTGAGTCGGAAGCTCACTCTGTTGCCCAGGTTGGAGTGCAGTGGCACGCTCACGGCCACCCCGCAGCCTCGACCTGCTGGGCTCAGGCGATCCTTCCATCTCAGCCTTCCAAGTAACTGGAACTACAAGTGCCTGCTACCACGCCGGGCTAATTTTTTGATTTATTGTAGAGACGAGGTCTCGCCAAGTTGAACAGGCTGGTGTCAAACCCCTGGACTCAGGCAATCCTCTTGCCTCAGCCTCCCAAAGTGCTGGGATTGTCTCTAGGTTTTTTAATAATTCAAAAGGAAATGCCAAAACAGAGACTACACCCAGAAAGGACATAACATGGAGTCAATATACCCAATGAGCAGCCAGTTTAACATTGCCTAGCTTTGTCATATTATCTCTAGCAGTTCACTTTAATTTACCCTCTAAATTAAAGGACAGAACCAGTTTTTTAGAGGTAGCTATTAGTAATTGTTTTACAACCTCCCCTCCAGCTTGTTTTGTACTAACTAGCTTTTCTATTTCAAGTATTTGCCTCTACCCATAAGACCCAAGTTAACCTAATCAGCCCTTTGTGACCTCCATAACACAAACAGATGCCCTCACCATGGCAACAGTCATGTGACTGGCCTATCCATCTGCCTGCCATCCATCACCTGATGTCAGTACCTGTGCTTACCTGCCCTCTGTGATGATGTGGAGCAGACCACCATCCAACCACCTTAACGATCTACTCTCATCAAGGGGCATGTTTAAAAGCATTCAGCCTCAAGCAGCCATTTGCCATTGGTTTGCTAAGCCATGGTCTGTCCATGTGTTCTTTGAGCTATGGCCTGGCCATAATGAGTATAAATTATCAAAATTCAATAAAGGTAACTTAGGTGTAATTTTAGGGAAGCACAATTGGATTGTGATTTTGACCAAGAAATGCAAAACAAAGTGGTTACAATATATTTATTCTGCATGAACAAAAAAAAAGTGCTTTAACAAAGGAAAGGTGGCCCATGGTAGTCTTCCCACCATTTTGAAAAGGACAGTCCAGAAAGACAATTTTTTTTTTTTTTTTGAGTCAGAGTCTCACTCTGTCGCCTAGGCTGGAGTGCAGTGGCATGCTCATGGCCACCGCAGCCTTGACCTGCTGGGCTCAGGCGGGTTCTTCCACCTCAGCCTTCCAAATAGCTGGAACTACAGGTATGCACCACCATGCCCAACTAATTTTTTGATTTATTGTAGAGATGAGGTCTTGCCATGTTGCCCAGGCTGGTCTTGAACCCGAGGGCTCAAGCAATCCTCTCGCCTCCAACTCTCAAAGTGCTGGGATTACAGTGTTAAGCCACTGTGCCCAGCCACAAAGACACATTTGACTGTGTTAGTAACGAACTCACCTGTCCAAAATCAAAGGATGGACACAGAGACATGGAGGAAGTGAGACTTTGGTGATGCTCTTGCAAGACTGGGTGTCTGGTGGGCAGGCACACCAAAGCAGGAAGAATCAGCACTTTTATCCCTAAAATGCAGGTTTCTCTCCTGGTTACTCATTGGAGGAATACTACAGAAGTTACAGGCTTACCCATATGATGCTTACGTGACATATTTTGAGTGGCTTACAGAATCATTTCATTTGTATATCCTATTTGTCCTTTGGCTTGCTGAATTATCATTCTTATTGGATCCGCCAAAAGTTTAAACATGAAGTCCACCAAAGTAAAAAGCCTTCGAAAAAGAAGCACAAAGAAGCAGGAAGTGAATTAACAAAAGAGAAAAACAAAGCATTTAGACAGCATCTTGAGAGCCGAAGATAAGCTAGACTCCAATTTGAAAATAAATCACCATTCTTATTTCTCACTACTGTGTGTTGCCTGCATTATTCGAGGCCCTGGAAAAGAAATATAATTAGCTGACCCATAGCCAAGAAACTCCCTACGTCAACTAATAAAGTTAGATACCCTTGTCAATATAGAGAATAAGTTATAAAACTCAAGAACAATCCTGTAAAATTAATCCTGGTGGTAATTGCTGCCAGATGAATGCTGATGAAGGTAAGTGGAGCCTAAAGTAGTGCTCACTTCCCTTCTACTTTACTAAACATATTTATTTTCCAGAATTCTTTATCCTGGTTAATAATAAAATCATCTTCCAAGATTTTTCTAGAAATCTTGTCATCATCTCTCCAAGGATGGTCATTCTCTCATTAATTATCCCCAGGTACTAAATCAGCAAATTTTAGCAATTCTTTTGATATTCTCAAATATTCCCTCTCCTCTTCACTCTCTCAATCTTAGTCTAGTGGACATCTAGAAATCCACAGCTCTATGGCTCAGCTTTCTCCTTGTGGAAATAGCAATTCTCATCTTTTGGGGACCTACTCCTCTCTCGCTCCACCTATGTGGTTCTATGGGACCCCTCTCGTGGTTTTCCTTATTCCAGCCACAAGTGGATATGCTTGGTCTAGTGCAGGAAGCTAAAAGAAGTGATAAGTGAAAGAATGAGCACAAAAACTTGACCTTATGCAAGCCAAGGTTGTTGTAGTCACCCTGGTGGATGATTTCCCAACATGGGTCCCTCCCAAAGTTAGTAAGTCACCATATTATTGCCATTTGGGGTCAGATAATTCTGGGTTGTGGGGGCTGCTCTATGCATTGTAGGATGTTTAGCAGTACCCCTGGCTTCTAATAGATGCTAGCAGCACCCTTTCCCTAAGTTGCAACAACTAAAAATATCTCCAGATATTGCCAAATACCCCTTGGAGAGCAAAATCATCACAGACTGAGAAGCACTCGTCTAAGCTATTTGTGGTAATCCTATTGCTTTTTCCATTGGTACGTTTAGGTTTGGGCTGGTCTCCCCAAACTGGACAATGTGGCATTAAGGTATTGTCCACTAGAGGGTTCCTTACTCCTGGGAACATGAACTTAAAGTGACTTATTCTTGCTGAAAGTTGTGTCTGTATGCATGAGTACTTAAACTTTCTGCAGCCATCTTGTGACTACAATGGAACAAATTTTAGGATGAATCCAACATGGTGGGAGAAATGAAGAAATATAGGAATGTAAAATAGTAGATTGAATACATTTGCTTTTCTTCCTTTTCTTTTTTATTTTATTTTATTTTTTGAGTTGGGGCTTCATGGCCCAGGCTGGAGTGCAGTGGCACGATCATGGTTCACCACAGCCTTGACCTCCTGGGCTCAGGCAGTCCTTTTGCCTCAGCCTCCTGAGTAGCAGGGACTGCAGGCACATGCCATCTCACTATGTTGCCTAGACTGGTCCTGAATTTGTGGACTCAAGCAATCCTCCCACCTTGGCCTCTCAAAGTTCTGGGATTACAGGCATGAGCTGTAATCTTAAACTATTGATCTGAGCTGATGATTTCCCTATGTGCACCTAAACTGATCTTATCTCTATACTTCAACTTATATACATATCTACTCAAAAATATATGAAGGGGACCAAAAAAAAAAAAAATCCTGGAATTATTATTTGGAGGACGGGCCTCTTGTATTGCAGACTTCCCCCTGCTAGGTAAGTGTTCTAGGAACCCATCAGCATCAGTGTACCAGCTAGTGTTGTTGTGAGAGACTGCCATCACTGCAGTGAATTTTTTTGAAGATTCTTTCAACACGTCTGCCCATTTCATGGTGGGTGATTTACGATTGCACCTGACTACCACACTGTGTTCAGCAGTTTTTGACCAAAAATAGCATGACCCCTGTGTCCTAACCTCCCTATTCACTCGATCTAGGCCTGAGCAACTTTTTTTTTGTTTCCCCTGATGAAAAAAGACCTCAAAGGGAAACGTTTTGCCAATGTGGAAAAGGTGAGACAAAAAATGACAGAAATACTAAAAGGCATCCAAATAAATGAATTCAAAAACCATATTTTTGTTTGTTTATTTGTTTGTTGGTGTGTTTGTTTAAGTTGGAGTCTTACTCTG
>CAUYQG010045501.1:0-19933 GCA_963574415.1 Tarsius wallacei
GAAGGCTGAGGCGGAAGGATCGCCGGAGCCCAGCAGGTCGAGGCTGCGGTGGCCAGGAGCGTGCCACTGCACTCCGGTCAGGGCGACGGAGTGAGACTCCAACTCAAAATAAAATAAAAGAAAATAAAATAAAAATAAATATACCGGGGATTTGTCCAGAGTCTAAAAGCTGAGCAGTAGTGGACCCCAAGTGTGCTGAATGCCAAAGTCCACATCTGGCATCTCTCCCAGAAACATCTGTAACTGCCAGACAGAAGGACAATTGCTCATATGCAGTTCCTCTGGGGGTGTCAAGCTTATTTCTGGGGAAAGGCCCCGATGTGGAAGGAGGGGCCAGGAGAGGAAGAGCTCCCCAGACCATGCCTCCAAGGACTTGGGCACATCAGAGACCAGGATGGGCCACTGGGAAAATCTCCAGGCAGAGGCACCCCTGCGCGCTTCCCTGCCCATCCTTTGTAATGCCCTGTAAGCCAGGTGGACACAGGTGAAAAAGGGGAATCAGTCTCTTAAAAACAAAAAGGCCGTATCACACATACAGGCCTTCCTCTTCGTGACAGGAGTCCAGAGGCCATCCCCTTCTTCAGCTGCCTCCTCACTCCAGCCTGCCCCATCCCCACCTCCTGTCGCCCAGTTAGTAGACTTTGTTTCCCACCACACCGTCTCCTAGAACGCACATGCTGTGCCTCGACAAAGTGGAAGGTGACTTCCCCACAAAAGCCTTCTGCACTGCCAGCGCCCACCAGGCAGCCGAGCCCACCTCCCACAGCCCTGACTCCTCAGCGAGCCCTTCCTCCTCCACACACGTCCTGACTATGTCTCTGCGCACGCAAGCCCTACTCTTCTGAGGTCCAGGGCTGTCCTGTGCAGCAGTCCCGAGGGGCCCCTGTCCCTCCCCACCCTGGAGGAGCCTCTCCCAACAGCCAGGCCACACTCCACCTGCCTCCGTGGTCCAGCCCGTCTGGCTCACACAGCTCTTGCCAAGGGTTCCTTGGCACCATTCTCAGAGACCCACTTGGTCTCCTGGGCTGAATCTCTCATCAGGAGTGACCCCGCGGCGCAGCCCCGAGCCACGGTAGCCTGCTCCCCGAGACACACACCTCCTGCCCCTCCTCCCCACTTGGGTCCTAGCTCAGGCTCCTGTGCTGGCTCCCTTCTGTCACCGCTAGATATGGGCAATGTCCCAAGGCTCAGCCCTCAACAGCCCCCGCCTCTCCTGGGGCTTTACAAGCCACCCACATGTTCATGGGGTCCCTACTGCAAACTCCAGCCCTGACCTCCCCTCTGAGCCCACCACCACACGGGACCCACAGGCTTCTGTGACTTCACAGATCACCACCAGCCACGTCTGCCCCACACTTCCTGTGCCCTGTCACTCACACACTGTGGCTAGCACGTGGGAGACACTCAGTAAGCATTGTCCTGTGACTAATATTCTGATGCATAGGACACCCCTGAACTACTGACCAGGTCCTCCGAACTCCTCCACTTGTTCACCAGCACAGCCATCCATAGCCCCCTTAACCCTGAATGCTCTTGCCTGCATCCCAGCCTCCTCTGCCCCACCCCACTGCTGACCTGACCTGGCCCCTCCCCCATGGTTCTCTCTCTAGGCCAGCAGCTCAGTTGGTCCCCTGCCATGCACTCCCCACCCTCCCTCCTTGCATTGGCCAAGAACCCGCCTTGAATCAGGGGTTCTCAGCATCAGCACTGATGACATTTTGGGCCACTAACTGTGCTGCAGGCCGTCCTGTGCACTCCATCCCCTGGAGGTCAGCAGCACTCCTCCTTTGGCTGGGATAATCACATATGTCTCCAGACACTGTCAAATCACTCCCAATTTGGCCCCCTGTGGGGCCAAATCACTCCCAGTTGAGAAATGTTGTATAGGGACTCCACCCACTATTTTAGCTTTTCCCCTGGTACAGGTTAGTGCTGGCCAAATCCTCTGATGAGGCTAACCAGGGCAGACTCCAGGCACATCACATATCCAACACATTGGGCGTCCAATATCGTGGATCCATAGCACACCGGATCCAAACCTTCGAACCTTCTCCATTCACTCGGACTCTTAGCCTAGTCCTCCCCACAAGGCCTTGGGCCACCCAGAGAGGGAGCCACAGACACTGGCAAAACTGGCCAAAGAAGGGCTGAGAGTGGAAGAGGAAGAATGAGATCTGCCTGGGGAGGGTCAAGAGGGGAGGAGCCCTAGAGTTGAGTGGCAGCCACAGCAGGCAGGGGGTGTCAGTGGCTGGCACCCAGGAGCGGAGGGAGGGGAGTGGCTGAGATCTGTCTGGACTCCAGAAGGGCCAGACCCAGCCCCAGGCTCAGGTGCCCGCAGGGCCATGACCAACACCACCCCGGTGGGCACCTGGCTGGGCAGCGTTGTTCATGATCCGGATGAGTCTCTCGGCCAGCAGATGGTTGTAGGTGGTCTTCTCGGCCACATTGGGCACTGGGAGTTGGATTCGCTCTAATTTTTCTGGATCCATGCCTGCAATGGAGGAAGGGGAAGACATGAGCAGCACTGCCTGGCTGGGGGACCCTCTCCTCCTAACAGGCCCAGCAGGGCACGTTCCCTCCCATCTTTAGTCACCTCCCTCATGGTGATTTCTGTCACGACTGCTGCTGCTAGTACTGCAGCTCACCGCAGAGTTCTCTGCAAACTGAGCATACGCAGATGTATACAACATACCTTTTCTATCAATACTTATTAGTGGGAAATCAGCATTGATGCAGTAATTGACAGGAACTGCAAAAAAAAAAAAAAATTTAAAATGGCCAGGCATGGTGGCTCATGCATATAATCCCAGCATATTGGGAGGCCAAGGTGAGAGGACTGCCTGAGTCCGCAGGTTCGAGACCAGCCTGGGCAACTTGGCAAGACCTCATCTCTACAATAAATCAAAAAATTAGCTGGGCATGGTGGCAGGTGCCTGTAGTTCCAGCTACTTGGAAGGCTGAGGCGGAAGGATCGCCTGAGCCCAGCAGGTCAAGGCTGCAGTGGTGGGGAGCACGCCACTGCATTCGAGCCTGGGTGGCAGTGAGACTCCAACTCAAAAAAAAAACAAAAAAAAAGTGGTTTTGGCCAGGCACGATGGTTCATTCCTATAATCCCAGCAATCTAGTAGGCCGAGATGAGAGGACTGCCTGAGCCCGCGGGTTCAAAACCAGCCTGGACAATTTGACAAGACCTCATCTCTACAATAAATCAAAAAATTAACTGGGTGTGGTAGTGCACACCTATAATTCCAGTTACTTGGAAGGCTGAGGTGGAAGAATTGCCTGGGCCTAGCAGGACGAGGCTGCGGTGGCTGTAAGCGTGCCACTTCACTACAGCCTGGGTAACAGAGTAAGACTTTGACTAAAAAAAAAAAAAGGTTTTACATTCAGTCCAACGACTGCTGACAGCCTACTCATTGTGGCCAAGGCCCAATGTGGCTTTGTTGAAAAGGGTTGGCAGGTTCCTGATAGTGTTGACGACAGGCGTACCCCAAGTGGTGACATTCTCCCAGACACAGCAGAGGGAACGGAAAGGGAATGGAAAAAAGGTAACTGCCACGCAGCACAATTCACTGTCACTTTGTGCTAGGTCTGCAGGCCACCTGAGGCCACCTGGGTATTAGGAACATTCAACACTGTGGACACGGACCTAGAGAAACAGAGATCAGACATAAAAGGAAGCTCCAGTCATCCCCAATAATCATCCCCAACAACTGCACCCTCAAGCTCTCGTCAATACGCTTGAAGAGCTGGGTCCCACACTCAATACAACTGCCTGAGCCTGCGGGTTCGAGACCTCATCTCTACAATAAATCAAAAAATTAGCCAGGCATGGTAGCGCGTGCCTGTAGTTCTAGCTACTTGGAAGGCGGAGGCGGAAGGATCGCCGGAGCCCAGCAGGTCGAGGCTGCGATGGCCGGAAGCGTGCCACTGCACTCCAGTCTGGGCGACAGAGTGAGACTCCAACTCAAAAAAAACCCCAAACAAATGCAGGGGACAGCGGGTTTCGGGCCAAGGGAGACAGATGCCACCCCTGCGCCACTGAGAGGGTGGGATCAGCAGAATGAGACTTAGTGAAGCCTTCATTACAGAAAAGTGTACCTACAATGAAACCAACAAAGCAGACCTATCATTAAGAGGCAAAGGAATAATTTTTACTCCAGTGAAAACTCAACAATTCCCCCTGTGAAAACAAACAGCATTTAAAAGACAAAAGACAAAAATGGGGTTGGGGGGTGAGTCTGAAGGGAAGGAGGTGACAGGCAGTCTGTTAGCGCCAAGCCATGGCATCATTTCCCTCAAGAGGCACCTGGGAGCAGGGTGGCGGCAACAGTCCAGGCCCAGGACAAGAGGTCTTCAAGTTCCTTATCCGCTCATCTGGCAGGGCTCTTGAAAAATACTCTTTTAGAAACAAACATTTCGCTTGATCCAGGCTCAGAGAACTGAATGGATTGTTTGTGCTTGAAGCACGTCTTTTCCTGTTATTCTGCAAAAGGGGGGAAGGTGGCACTTCTCGGAACTCTTGAAATATGGTCCCTTGAGAGCCAGATGACGCTTCATTTAGAACCTTGACAAAATGGTGGGAGATAGCACTGAAGACTGTCTGGATTCTAAGTAACTCCTACACATAGCTGACGTCATAACCATCACAATAGATCTTGCTGTATTGAATTCCTTCCAGCTCCCAGTGGGAGGCTAAGTCAACCGCAGAGATGCCCCTGCCCTGGGTGAGGGACAGCCGGAGGAGGGCTTGAGTCCGTAGGACTCTCTCTCACGCCCACAAAAGTGGCTTCATCCAAAAACATGGATTGCAGTGAAAAGGTGATCTGTAAGTTCTGTATCCCAATTTGATTCTGTCTAACTAAAGCATTCTGGTTTATTAAGTGGCAAGAAGAACATCAGCCGAATCTTTTGGCATTTGTTTTTTCCAGAGATGTCAGCACTGTCCTAACCTCTCTCTGTCCTTTCGTTTCTGGCCTTTGCAAACTGCCAGTCAGAGGTTCCGGGGAGAAGAGGCTCCTCTAAACGATCCCCCAGCCCCCCACCCCACATCACCAACTTTCTGGCCCTGATCACCACTCCCTTGCAAAGAGGACAGCCTGTGGGCTCCCTGGAACGCAGCAGTGGCCACAGAACCAGAACCAGACAGCAGCATACCAGGCCCAGGTCTTGAATTTCCAGAGAGGTCCATTTTGTCTCTTTCCTATCATAGCCCCCTCCCTCCTTAGCATTTCTGGCAAATGAGGAAATCTGAGGCAAAATCTTTTCTTGACAGGAAGAAAAATGTTCTGAGGTTGTCCTGACCTTTCTCCGCTGGTGACCTGCTCTCTGAGAAGGAGGGTCCCGGAGGACAGCAACACTTCAATCTACAGTGGATTCCAAGTCTACCCCTTCCTTTAGTGAGGAAATGAAGGCTGGAGATGTGTGGCTGCTTCCCCAAGGTCACAGAGCAAGTGAGAGACATAGCCTGAACCACCTTGGGATGATTCCAAAGGTGGGTGGAGACTGGGTGGGAAGGGGTGGCACTCCCTGCACAGGCAGCCCACCCAGCAAGGAATGTGCCAGGCGTGTGCCCTCTCAGACAGCTGCCACCAGTTCCTGTCCTTGGGTTTACTCTCCCCCAGGCAGGGGGCATGGGAGGAATGAGAGGCCTGGGGTGGGGTGTAGGAGGAGCTGTGCTTGACATTCAGCCTCTTTGAACCTGAGCTGTGGGAATGATTTCAGTAACCTGCAGCCCAGGACTGTTGTCAGAAGCACATCACAGGTCACACTGTTTGTTGTTATGCACAGACAGAAATTCTCAAATTGAGCATGGCTTAATGTGCTCCTTCTGTTACAAAAGGAAAATTAAAATGACAGAACGAAAAGACAAAACAACCTAACAAAAGCCAAAATCAAACTACAGAAGAAGCCCAAAGAAGGCAAGCTGAGCTGTCTGAGGTCCCTCCCAAGGGATAAGCTGCTCTAATTGGGTTCTGAAGAATGAATAGGAGTTTGCTTTGAGCTGGAGAGAGAGGGTCAGGACTTGCCAGACGAGGGGGCACTTCTGGGAGTGAAACAGAGCTAGGGGAAGGCTGGGGCGGGAACCCTGAGGCAGAGGATGGGAGAAAGGGGAGACAAGGCTTGGGAGCCAGGATCCTGGCGGGTGACCTGGTAGAGGGACCCACTGAGAAGAAGCTAGTGTGAGGTGAAGGTACCTCCTGTGCTCTGGCTGACTCTGGAGTAGCCTCCACGCTTCCAGCCCTCCCCCCCACAGAGCTGGTCTTGCATTGTGTTCTGTGTGATTTTACCCCAGCCATGGGAGATGGAGGGCAGAAGCAATTCCACACCCAGCAAAACTGTAAAGCGAAAACACACAGCTCCTTCCCTTCCCGAGTCCCTTCTGGGTCAGGGCCCATTTCCTCTCCCATCTCTCACCCTCCACGGCCTCTAAACCGCTTCTGTCCTGTGAACCATCAAGTGCTTCTCAAGCAGGCCTCATCATTTACCAAAGCATTCAGTCAAAGCAAACAACAAACCCAGGTCTCTTTGGGTAGAGATAGGTGCCTTTGGGTTCAGTCAAGACAAGGAGAAACATCACCAGGAGCCAGGCATATCACGTGTAACGCTTCACTCAATCCTTATGGCAAAGCCATTTTGTAGATGAGGAAACTGAGGCTCTAAAAAGCCAAGAGGCTTGTCTAAGGTCACAGAGATGGTGGAAAAGCCTGGAGTGGAAGTGGCCCTCTGGCTCCTGGGCCACCTCCTCTGCTGCCCTCTCTGTTGTGTCCCATGATTCCTGCTGGTTCATTCTCCTTCCCGTCACCTGTCTGGGCTCCAACATCACGTTAGATGGCAATGTTCTTGCCACAAAGACAGCAGTCACACATGCTTGCTGAATTAGTTACCTATGCTTTAAAGGGGTTAACTAGCTTTGATCAAATTTAGCACACTACAAAAAAGTGGGGGAGAGGATCAGACATATCTCAGCATTTGGGAAACACACACATAAAATAGAAGCTACTACACGACAACTGCGCAGATCAGCCCACACACAGAGGAGGTTAGAGAGACATAAGATGGAAGAGTAGCAGCTGCTTCTTGTAGATGGTGCAATCACAGGCTAGCAAGAAAATTCTTATTCTCATTGTCATTTTCTATAACAAGAACTGCAACAGCTCTGTTCTCAGGACGTTCTTGTGTGGAAAAGCATTTTATCTGGGTTCAACCCACCTGCAAGACAAAACAGGGGCTGACAGTTCCGAATGAATGAGGTCAGCGTCCCAGCGTAACAGGGACAGGCATGTGCCATGTGAGGCAGCACATGTGGGAGGACACCCTCACACACCCTCACACACAAGTACATGATGGTTTTAAGTCACAGAGAGGCGGGTTTCTGCAAACCCAGCCGGTTTCTTTGCTAGTCACTTCCCTCTGACTGAAGTAAACACTGCAGATAACATAAGATCCTATTGGCTTCAGCTTTAAGTGCCTGGTGACAGACAAATTCCAAAGAACCCCGCTGCATTCGCAGGAGGCCAGCTCACTCTGGCTCTGGGCAGACCACATGCTCCAGCTCCTCCAATGGCGGCCTCAGGGGTCAGCCTGCACTGCCCAGATGAGTCACTGCAGGTGTCCCCTTCTCCATGGGGTTGGGGGCGGAACTCCCAACTAACTCATTCAAAGAACCCAAAACAGAAGGGAAGGGTGTGGCTCCACAGTGTCAGTAACTGTTACTAAGCTTCCCCTCTCTGTTCTGATTTCTGGATTCTTTCACCTTCGAGGTAGCCCCCATTCAGGGTAAGGGTGGGAAAGACCAGACCAAAGCCGCATACAGAGAATTAGATCCGGTGAGAGAGGCCAGAGAACACCAGAGGAATAATGTTCAAGCAAGAGCTTCTTTGGCCTACGCAAGGCCTCCCTGGCTGCAGAACAAGTATTTCAAAAACTAACCAGATGTTGGGCTGACATCCAGTATGCTCCAGTTCTGACCATGGGTCAGCCCGGATCCAGAACAATGTCTTGCCAGCTCTCTGTCCTACCACCTCCAAACTTCCCCATCCCTCTCACCCATGTTCCAGTGCCTTCTCAGCAAAACAAAACAAAACACAAAAAGAAGACTGCAGGACAGACTGTGGAACCTTTGAGATGCAAAAGAACCCCTCCTCCAAGGCCACCCCAGGAGGCTGCACTTGCTTGGACAGAGGTGACCGGAATACACTCCGTAGCCCAACTGAGTTACAACAAGCACCTCCATCCAGTGGCCCGGCCTTTCCACTGAGGTACATTTCAGTGCCGCATCTAATCTATTATGATTTCCTGGAATCCTGAGCTCACATTTGGTTTTTGGTAACACTGCTTTTATGTTAAAATTGTCTATGAGGAAAAAAATCTATCGGAAAAAGACCATCTCCTTTGGGGCCTGCCTAGGCGATCAGGATCTGGAAAGGGGAAGCTGAGGGTCAAGTGCAGCTACCCCCTGCTGCCTAACCAGAAACCAAGTAGACAACCAGCCATGGCCCAGAACCCACCCAATGCAGAGCCTGTGCCCACAGGCAGGTCTGGGCACAAGCCCCACTGGGAAGCCTCCCCAGGCACCTGGCAGCAGGGCATCAAACTTGAACTTTCCAGTTTTTTCTCCAAACCAGCTCCATGACCTGAGCTCGCTGATTCTGGAAATGGCATCATCTGTCACACAGTGACAGCAGTCAGTAGCTTGGGCTTCATCCAGCCTCCTCCCCTGGCGGCCTCCCATCTAAGTCAAGCAGAACTCCTGTCCCCAGCCCTGTGCCTCCCCTTGCCTCCCTGTCCTAGTAAAAGGCCCCCACCGGTGCCCAAGCCCAATCACAGGGCTCTTCCTTGACTCGTTCCTGTCACTCAGCCCCCACAGAATCTACCAGCACGTCCTGGCTCTGACTCCAGAGTGATCACAGATCCTTCCAGCATCCTCCATGTCCACAGTCAAATCCAGTCCACACTACCTCCTGCCTGGATCACTGCATCAGCTTCCTAGCAAGCCTCCCAGCCCCCCCACCCCCCCATCCCCACCCCAGTAGCTCACTTCCCCAACCCCATTTCGCCTTTCCATCTAGTAGCTAGAAGTTTCTTTTTAAAACTTCCATCTCATCACATCACTGCCCTACTTAAAAATCCTTTAGGGGCTTCCCACTGTACTTGGAATAAAATTTAAATTCCTTCTCATGGCCTTCAAGGCCCTTCATGATCTGGTTTCTGTCTACCTGGCCAGCCTCATGCTGAACTGCTTTCTACTCCTGAAAGGTGTACGTTCTTTGCCACCCCAGGGCCTTTGTGCATGCTGTTCCTGTTGGCCTGGAGTGCTCCTGCCCCAGGCCCCTGAAGCACTGGCCCTGGCTGCAGCTCCTTTCTCAGAGAAGCCTTCCCTGAGCACCCTTGCTAGCAGCCTAGTGACCCCCACACCACAACCATGGACCTCACCTCTCCACCCCATTCACATTTGCCACCATCACAGTCACAGCTTATCTTCTTGTTCACATGTCCCAATGCCTACAGCAATGCCTTGCCCACAGCAAGTACCCAGCAAGTCTCTGTTGAATGACAAGAAAGCCTCTTAGCTTCACCTCAACATGTCCATAGTTTCTGGCTGAATCACCATGAACATGTTCTGGGGGTGCACAGTGGGTCAGATCACTTTCTGGTCCTGCTGCCCCATAGCAGCCCCATCCTTCAGAGGCCCCACACAGCTTATAGGAATGTAGTTGATAGTCACTGCCTGCACCATCCCCTATAGACTGGCTCCAGTCCAACGGCCTCTCAGGGCCCCCTCACGCACCCGCAGGCCTCTCAGAGCATCCTGCCATCATGAACACACGCTGTTCCCTGCGAAACGGGCGGCGATCCTACAGATAAGCCACAGGCTCTTATGCGTCCGTCCTCCACCCTCTGCCAGTTTCCCTCCCAGCCCCCTAGCCACCTCACCCCTGGTTCCCTGAACTCATAGCCCAGGGTCCTCAGGAGGGGGGCCCTCACTCCTGCAAGTGGGGGGCTGGGCCCACCCCTGGGCACATGGTCTGCTATCTCCTTGCAGGACTTTTCTACCCAGGAGAGACAGATGCTCACCTGGGCCAGGGCCGTGGTTGCCTGGAGTCCGGAGGCCCGTGTGAGTGCACTGCTGGGCACAGCTGGGCCCCACCCATGAGCAGATGCATCATGAACCACCTGCTCATGGCCTTTGGGACAAAACAGATGGTCACTTTCAAAGGAAGGAGTGCATGCATGCATGTACACACACACACACACACACACACACACACACACACATATGCCATGTCGATTTCAAGATGCTTGCCTGCTTGAAAAACCTTCAGAGCTTCCTGCTGTATCAGAGCACAGTGCAGTCACGATCTCCTGCCGCCGTGAGTTCTGGCTGTGGTGCTGCCTCCCCCTCCACCACCCTCGCTTGCCCCCTCTACTCTGGTCACGCTTGCCTCGCTGTCCCCAGAGCACCCATGTTTGTTGCCACCTCACAGCCTTTGCCTTGTCCCTGCTTGGCACATTCTTCCCTCTGACCTGCACAAGGCTGGCTCCCTCTAGTCACTTGAGCCTCCAAGAGGCTTGTCCTCCTGGTCCAGGGAGACGCAGCACCCTCTGCCCTCAGCCTGCCCCATTTGCCCAGTTTGGTTTTCAGCACAGCACCTCTCATGACGTGGAATTATCTTGCTCACTGTTTACTAGCTTACTCTAACAGCATGCAGACCCTGTGAAAGAAAGTGTATGGCTGGCCAGTGCACCTGCAATATTAATCCCCGCTCCTGGCATCTACTAGGGGCTTCCAAAATATTTGTTGAAATGAAGAATGCATCAATAAATGAATAACATTAGCAGAAAATGGAAGAAGGGATTAAATCTCCTCTAATATAGTCTTCTAAGAAGAAATGCCCAAGAAGAGAGGCAGGATGGCCAGGCAGGATCTCGGGAGGATGGGCTCCAGGACATATCACTGGGTGAAGGCACACGGCAGCACGCAAGGGAAGCCACCACCTCTCTACTCCTGCACAGGCAGGCCGGTGGAGAAAGCCAGCTACAGCTTCCCAGAAGACAAAGGATTGGCCCATTGTCCCCAAGAGCCTGGCATTGCCATCTCACAGACAATACCACCCCTGCTGAATCCCTGGGCCTTAGGGACCGGCCTCATGGCTGAGAGGTAACCAATGAGCAAACACTAGCTGAACGCTGACCAAATGCCAGGCGCTAGGCTGAGGACAGGGGTCAGGAGAGCGATGGTTTCTGCCTTCAAGCATGGCAGTCTAGAATGGGGGAGGAAATACGCAGATTCAAGGAGGTATAAAAAGTGCCAAGGGAACTTAATGAGAATTTAAAAGCTTCTACCCTTCTAAAGATATTACCAAAACATTAAACCATGCCACAGACTAGGAGGAAATCTTCACAAAACACATTTGAGAAAGGACTTGTACTCAGACTATATAAAAAATGCTCAAAACTCAACAAGAAGAAAACAAGCAACCCAATAAAACATGGGCAAAGGGTGTGAAAAGATTCTTCACCAAAGAAGATATGTGTGTGGCAAATAAAACACAAGGAAAGGTGTCAACATTAGAAAATGTACATTAAAACCACAATACACCACTACATACCTATTAAAATGGCAAAAATTAAGCGGGTGACCATATCAAGTATTGGAAAGAAAGTGAAGAAACTGGAACTCTTCTATACAGGTGGTGGGATATACAATTACACAAGCATCTGGGGAAAAAGTCTGGCAGTTTCTTGAAAACAAACACACACCTCCCAAATGATTCAGTCATTCCATTCCTAGGTATTTCCCCAGTAGAAAAAGAAATATATGTCTGTACCAAGACTTTTACACAAATGCTCATAGCAGCTTTATGTGTAATAGTCAAAAGCCAGAAACCACCCAAAAGCCCATTAACACACAAATAAATAAGCAAATTAGGGTACTTTCATACAATGGAATACTAATGAACAATAACAGTCAATGAACTATTAATACACACACTGCATAGATGACTCTCAAAATAATTGTGTGGATTGAAATAAGCCACACAAAGAAGAGCACATATTGCATGATTCTGTTTATACAAAGTTCTAGGAAATGCGAACTGATCTCTAGTGACAGGGCACAGTCTGCTGCTTGGGGAGAGGGTGTGGGAGGCTAGGGAGGGGCATGAGGAAGCAGTTGGGGTGATGGATTGTCACCGTCTTAATTGTGGGGATGGATTCATGTGTATTTACACATGCTGAAACATACTGAACTGTACACTTAAAATACATGCAGTTTACTGTATATCAATTATACCTCAATAAACCTGTTTTTACTTTTAAAAGGTACCATGCATCTGGGCAAAACAGATTGGATTTAACCCCCTGATTCAAGCAACTTAGAAAACAAGACCAAATATATAAAGCAATGGTTACCAGACTCTGAACAAATACACAGCTTAGGGGAGAGACCCCTCAGAGAGGGAAGGAACAAAGGAGGTGGCTCAGTGCTGACCCAGCTTGCAGTCTGGAGCGAATGTCCAGGCCTCAGCACAGGGAAAGAAAAGGCCATGGTCTCTGCGAGATAAGAAGACAGAGGTTGGAGTTCAGGGAGGTCAAGGGGCTAAAATTCATGGGAGAGGGTACAGAAGAGGAAGGAGCAGCAGAGAAAGCTCCAGAAATGTGCAAAGCGGTAACGTAGTGCGGCTTCAGCTAAGTCCTGACCCATGCACACATGGGAGGAAAGGGGGAGGCTTACTGGAACGAAGCAGGAGAAACAGTCCCTGAAGCTCACGCAGGCTGACCTGCGGGAAGACCACCCAACCATGGGACACTGAAGGGTCTCAGCAGGGTGCTGCCTCAGCGGTGGGGCCAAGTTAGCCCAAGCCTAAAGGCCGTCTGGACCAGCTCTAACAAAACATAAAAGCAAGCCTCAAAAAGGATCAAGCTATTGCAAGTAACTTATCCATAAGCCCACAAATATTTAAAGAAAGAAAGACTCCAGCATCCCACAATGTATAATTCATAGTAACTGTTAACCAACCAAAAATCATCAGGCCAAGAGTTAATTTTACTGTGTGTTAATTAAAGAAATAAAATAAAATAGCTAGCTTAAAAATATAATAATCTAAGCTTCCATCATAAGAAATTACAAAGAGTTAATTAAATTAGAAATAAGAAGCAGAAAGTAAGAAACAAAAACATTAAAACTAAATAAAAACGAAATAGAAAACAGAAAAGCAAGAGTATAGCAATAAAACTGATGATCTTCTAGTCACACTGGTCAGAAAAAAAAAAACCCAAGTTATCAGTACCATGAATTAGAGAGGGAACATCACTACCGATGCTACAGACATTAAAATAATAAAGAAATATTATGAACAAGTTTATGCCAGTAAACTCAACAGTTTAGATGAAATGAAAAATTCCTAGAAAGACATAAACCACCAAAGCTCACTCAAGAACCTTGGTCAGCAACTTCAACTGAAAGAGGCAGGACATGTGACAGGATCTGGGCATATTCAGGGGCTATGAGTGTCATGTTGGACGAACTGCTTCAGGGTGTGGCTGAAACACCTGGGCAAGAGTCTGCAGCACATATCCAGCAGAAGCGAAAGACTACAGAGCTAGAACAAGGGGCGTGCAGGGCATAAGGGCCAGGGGATTGGTATGCACAGTGTGAGTCAGTCTGCTTCGGTTTCCCCCATAACTGCAGGGAACTGCAGAGCCATGGGTGCGAATGAGACCGGAAGGCACCATCGGCAGGACTTGACACCTGCCACGCTTCTTCTAAAAGCCTCAGGCCTGTGTGTGAGCCCAGTGCCTTACACCCAAGCAGAGCCAGCACGGCCGGTCCTGTGTTCAACAGGAAAGGCCTGAAAATGGCCTCCATGCCATTCTGTAAGGGCATGGCAGAGCAGATGGCAGCACAGACACTGATCAAAAAGAACCCAGCAGCTCTGCACAGACATGAAGTCAGGTGCCAACACAAGAGGATGCAGAGCGCAAGGCAGAAAACAGGTAGTGAGCACCTCCACTCAGGGTTACAGAGCAGACACGGGAATGACGCCATGCCGACCCCAACTTGGGTTTGTCTGTTTTTAAAAAGACGTGCGAGAAACTGGTGGCAGAAACTGTCTTTGAAGAGGAGCGCTGAAGCCAGAAGTGGGGGAGACCATCACGCGCTGTGTATCCTGCTGCCACCCATCGGCCAGTTTGCCTGATTCATGAACCAGGTGTTGAGTGCATTTTAACGTCTCTAGCCATAGGCTGCCTCTGTGGAAGCCAGCTCCACCTACTACCCAGTAAGCTTATGAGAAAGCTGCTAAAACATCCCTTGATGCAACGTCTCATCTGTGCCAAGCCCAGCTTTTGGCAGGGGCTAGAAGGAATATTCCTGGGTTCTTCTCTGAAGAGACTCTGATGTGGACATTTCAAGATGTGCCCAGGTTAGGCCAGGTGGGGGCAAACACCAGTGACTGTTCCCAGTAGGTTGCCGTAGGAGGGGGGAGTGAGCCCCAGTGAAACCTGTGCACTCCACGGCAGTTGGACCCCTGCCACACAGCCTCAGCAGGGAAGCCAAGGAACCACACCTTTCTTCAGAAAGGAAACCTACGCTCCACAAAATCCACCCAGGCTCTGTTTTTGCTCTGAACCCAGAGCAAGAATGCCAAGGGTTATAAATAGCAAAACCAAGATGACAATTTGACTGATTTCAGTTCTGATGTTAGGAAAGAGGTTGGATGCCAAGTCGGTTGTAAATCAAGGGGTCGAAAGAAAACCACAGTGTGAACACAGTCATCCTGGGTCAGACAGCCAACACTTCAACCTCCCCGCCTTTCCCCAGATTGCCTGAGTAACCAATTCCTGTGGCTCAGTAGAAAAACACCTGAGAAACCCTAACAAGGCCAAAGGGGGGTTTGTGAGAGTCGCCAAGGCCAGGAAATTCCTTGTGGAAAGCGACTTCCTTTTCCTCTATGCCGCAGGGGAGAGTGCTGAGGGCGCAGGGCACAGCAGGGAAGCGGGCAGGTGAGTGGCTTACCTTTATTGTGGGACATGGCGTAGAGGAGGCAGAGCACGAACAGGGCGTGGTAGTCGTCGTCCGGGCTGTCCAGGGCATGGTATACCATATCCAGGAAGGGTCTGGAAAGAGGAGGGGTATGTGTGAGCCTTGTGCCACATGTGGGTGAACACTGCCCCTCTCCCACCCATGGGGGCCAGCTGCCCCTGCCCTGCACGCCCCCATGCTTGTGCAGGCCACCAGCGTGTAGGAAGTCCACTGTGTGCCTGGTCCAGCACCAAGACTGGGGATACAAAGACAAATGAGAGACAGGCTTTGCCCACGGAAACTGGCCAAGGAGATCACTTAGTTGCTCAATAATCCTCCACCAGGTGTTCCACACACTGGGCATCAATGATGCAAAGCCCCTGTTCTTCGGCATTCCCACGCCAGTCAGCAGAGACAGAGAACAAACAGGCATCACTGCCAAGGGATGTGTGGCACAATGGAGAAAACCGGGCAGTGTAGTAGGCTAACAAAACAAGACAAGGCACAAACAACAATCCGAACAAGTTCAAGAACACAGGCCCTGGAGCAAAACTGTCCGGGTTCAAATTCTGATTCTGCCCCCTCTTAGCTGGAAACCTGTAGGTAAGTTACTTAAAACCTCTCTATGTCCCCATCTGCAAATGGGAATTCGAGCCCTGTGGGATTATGGCGACCGATGAGCACACAGCACGGGCCTGGCACTGTGGAAGGTGCCAGAGGAGGGAGCTGCTATTTGATTGCTACTTTTAATATTCCAAGGGCACTTGGTGATTTCATCGTGGCAGGGTCCTGGCCTGGCAGTTTCTTGGACCGACTTGCTCTGACTGCTAGGAATCGATAGTGAGGTCTCTCACCCCTGATGCTCTGTGGGCGAGAGCCACCGAGCAGCTGCAAAGATTGGAAGCCACACATCCTGAATATTGCCTTTCCAGGGAGGGCATGGCCCAGAAAGACTCTCCTACATGAGCATAGGAAAGCATGCACTGCCCTGGCCCACAGTCCGAAGGCTCTGACCCAGTGACTGTCTGTGGCTGCCCGCTCTGGATACCACGCTGAGGCCAAGAGAGCAGGGTGCCTCAGTGAGTGACCAAGAGCATTTAATCCCTGGAAAGAAGCACAAGCTCCTACCAACATCGTTGTGACAGCAACTGGGAGTGACACAGGGAAGTGTGGAAAAACTATATAAATTGTTGGCTGTGTAGCCTTTGATACTATTTTGAATTCTGAACTCTATAAATGTGCCTCTGACATATAATATTCAATTTTAAAATGCACAAGAAAAACTAGCGGAAATGTACTTGTCATAACATTTCAAATAAACACATGACAAAAAATATTTTTAAAAAAGCATCTTAAATGGGACATTTGCACTCAGTCTCCATTTCTCCACGGCCCCAGACAGGGCATCACCTTTTAGCTGGGTTAAAAGTTTTGTCATGTGTCGATTTGAAAGCCTCCAGCAATAACACTTCCACATTCAAGAGTGAGATAAAATATAAAACATTTCCTTGTAAACCAGCTGTTTGAAATTTGGATTCTACTTTCATTGGGAATAATATGGATAACCAAGTGCCAACAGCAGAGGGAGGGCTGGGTGGGTACATCTTTTGAGTATTATAAGGCTATTAAGCATTTTGTTTACTAAGAGTATAAAAGGATGTTTGGAGTTTGACATTAGTTGGAAAAAAGGAGGAAAGAAAAGGAAAGATACAGTATGGACCAAGCTACCAGGGAAGGGAGGGCAGAATACTGGTTAAAAAAAACCCCACCAGGATGGCAGTAACAGTTGCCTCTGAATGCTGGGATCATGGAGACTTTTTCTTTCCTTCTTTTTTTAAGGAATACCTTCCTTAAAAAATTTTCACATTTTCTAAACGGACATTACTGTCATCATTTTAAAAATATTTTTAAAGAAAAGAAACAAATGCTTTGAATGTTTATGCTTAATCCTGGATGTAAAAAAGCCCATAACATACGGTGAATATAAGAACAGTTCGCTTGTCACTATACTGCTCTATACTGCTTCTTGGAGCAAGTGGACTCGAGTCAAGGTCCCATTCATGTCCCAGAAAACAACTGGCCACCTTCCCTCACCCTCAGCACCCTCCCTGCCTCGTTGACAGGAAGTAGGGGACAGAGGACAGTGGCAGCTTCTCAAAGCAGTGAAGGAGAAAGCAGCTCTCCACCTGGGTCACTCAGACCAGGCCTGCAGGTGAACTCAAGATACCGTACTCAGCCTCCACTGTAAGCCATGTGGCCAAAGATGCCCAAAGTTAAGGAACAATCTCATCTAACTTTAAGAAAACCCTTCTCTCTACTGAAAATTCAGAAAAAAAAGAAATCATCAACCCCAATATTCAAACATACCATCTTGGTCTGTTTTTTCACCTTTTGGGCGGGGAAGCAATACACAGGTGTCTTTCTTCCTCTAGCAAAGCTAGAGTATTACCACGTTACACCAAATATGTGCTTGTTTCCATCGATTAGATCCTAAGAAACTGAACACATCATGGCAGTATTCACCCAAAAGCAGCAGATGACACTATTAAGCAGAATACCTTTCTTTGTTCAAGTGTCCTCCACCAGTAGTCACTTGTGACTTTTTCAAGTATTTAGAGTCTAACTAATGCTGTGCCAGGGCGGTCCCCCAACTTCTGTGTTAAGAACAACTTCCTTCATTTTTAGGAGTCACATTCGTTGCTGCCAAGCAAAATCTAAAAGCCCTTTATAAGTTATAACAACTGATAGCTCACTTCGAACGTCAATTTTTTTTTATTTAACAAAAACTAAAAATGACTCCCCTGCACATCTGCTAAAAATTAATCTCATCTGCTGGATAATTGAAACATTTGCCAAGTAAAGAGACAAGATGTGGAAGAAAAAAACTAGTGGGCTTCAACTCTTCACTTTGAGTTGGATTAAGAAATAGGATGGCATACGTGTGTGTACTTCAGTCACCCCACCCTAAGAGTGCAGGAAGTGAATGCCTCACAGGCTGACCAAGAAACCCTGTGATGCATTTGCTACCACTAAGGTAGTGATAATAGGAACACTGTTGCAGGGGTCTGTGCGGTGGGGCCACATGATGAGGCAATACCTCTGAAACAAAGAAGTCCCCCTGACATTTCCCTGCATACTTTGGGAGTAACCTTCCCCCAGTCCCACTGTAGAGGGCCGGTGCTACTGCAAGGTTCCAGCAAACACGAGGAGGCCAAGGCTTAAGAAGATGTAGCTAGCCGAGCAAGGTGGCTCAGCCTGTAATCCCACGCTTTGGGAGGCTGAGGTGAGGCTGAGGTGAGTGGATTGCCTGAGCCCGCCTGGGCAACTTGGCGAGTCTCGAACCTGCGGGCTCAGGCAATCCACTCACCTCAGCCTCTACAATAAATAAAAAAAAAAAATTAGCTGGGCGTGGTGGCGCGTGCCTGTAGTTCAAGCTACTGGGAAGGCTGAGGCAGAAGGATCGCCAGAGCTCAGCATGTGGAGGCTGCAGTGGCCGGGAGCGGCCACTGCACTCCAGACTGGGTGACAGAGTGAGACTCCAACTCAAAAAAATAAAATAAATAAAATAAATAAAAAGAAGATGTAGCTGACATGAACAATCAGGCACAAAGTCAAAGGTGGACAGCTGCACTAAATCATGTCAGCTGTATCACAAGGACAGGTCCTGTGGACAGTGTCTATGTGGCAGTGAGTGAACCAGGCAGAGGATCAAGCCCAGCTCCTGAGGGGATCGTTCCAGGAGCAGCTAGTGTGAAGCATGGCCCATGTCCTTTCGATAGGGCCCAGTTCCAAAGTACTCCGGATGGGTGGTGCCCTATCCTGGCCAGTCTCTTTCCCAGGGATGAGCAGCGTAGTATGGAGCAGTGGCTCTGTCCCCACACATTTGGGTAACCAGAGGCCAAAGAAGCAAGGAGAGGAAGAGGCAGTGTGGCCAGGCTGAGAGACAGAAGAGGCCCTGGCCCTGTTCTCAGCCTCCCTGCTGAGCCCAGCACTCAACCTGCCTGCTGAGCTCAGTTCCTTTTCCCGAGACTGCGATCCAGGGCCCTCCTAGCTACCTGTTCCACTGTGCACCCTCGAGGCACGTGGCGGCAGCGCTCTTCTCTTCGTCCGTGGTGTTCTGCTCCTGCACGGAGCTGCTGGCGGCCAGCTCCGAGAGCTTGCTACGCTCCATGATCACCATCTCGATCTCTGGAAGCCAACATGGAGAATGGGATCAGCACAGACAGCTTTACAGCCCTAGGTTTACACACACACTCATGTTCAAGAATAAGTGCGCAGAAATCGCTCCTAACAGGTCAAGCACATGTCTAACTGCGGCGACCTGAACACCAGCAACACACTGGGGGAACGCAAAACGGAGGCCACAACCTCTCTTTCCATTCATCTCGGCAACACCAAGAAATGCATTCCTGATTTTGACAACAGAACATAAACTCAACCATCTATTCAATTTCAAAGTTTTTTAAAGATAGCTATTTTACTTTATTGAAACCCTGTTTTCTTCCCAAAGGATTTGAGGCAGTTGAGAAGACAAGACACATGGTTAGTCAACATAACCAAACTCACTGACAGTATTCTGAAGCTGCTTACGCTGTGTTTCCCCTTTCCACTTAAAACTTCTGGAAGGCACAGACAGGTTAGGAACCTCGTTTTATTTTTTTCCCAATTAAACAAGCGCAGCTTGTAGCAGCCTACTCAACCACGGTGTGCATTTTTTTTTTTTTTTTTTTTGAGTTGGAGTCGCACACAGTCACCCAGACTGGAGTGCAGTGGCCGCTCCCGGCCACCGCAGCCTCGACCTGCTGGGCTCCGGCGATCCTTCCGCCTCAGCCTTCCAAGTAGCTGGAACTACAGGCGCGCACTACCACGCCCGGCTAATTTTTTTGATTTATTGTAGAGATGAGGTCT
>CAUYQG010045506.1:0-11003 GCA_963574415.1 Tarsius wallacei
ATCACCTGAGTCCAGCAGGTCGAGGCTGCGGTGACCAGGAGCGTGCCACTGTACTCCAGCCTGGGCAATAGAGTGAAACTACCTGGGGAGAGAGGGGGGCACACCTCATCAACAAGGGTGCCTGTATAATGACCGTTTGTATACCTGACCCTGAATTGTCCCCCACGAAAGGATGGACCAAGAGTGGGAAGCATTTTTAAAAGTCTTGTTCTTAAACCCAGGCACAGTGATGAGAAAGTCGAAGCGATGTCCTGGAGAAATACATACTCTAGGTAAAGATTAACTTTGCCAACTTTGTTGAAAGGACAGACCGAGGGCAGGAAATGCATTTTTAAAATCTTCTTCCTAAACCTTAATACAATGATGAGAAAGTAGAAGCTATGCTTTTGGAGAAATGCACACTTTGGGTAAAACTAACTTGGCCGACTTTGTCTTTTCAGAAACAGACTTCCTGGTGCTGAGATCAGAGCGGCAATCAAGCTTGCCTAGAGTAAAGGGGATTTACGAGGCCTAAGACATCATGTACTGGGCAAGATCGCAGAAGTCACGAAACTTGGAATTACAAAAGCTATGGCTGCTCAGGGGGGAGCAGGTGGGGATTCAATCTTCCAGTAAACTGGGCACTAACTACAGGGAAGCCAAGGATCCCCCGAAGCGACCCACTGGGAAGGCCTAGGAGATCAGGGGAGGTGTACCCTCCATGAGCTCTAAGGAATGTCGTTCAGGAAGGTGCAGGAGAATTAGAATCCTTGTCATGCCCTTCTCTAGGGGCTTGATAATGTGGGCGGACATCAGTGTGTCTCTGTGTCGAAGCGTCTCCAAGACATCCACAGGTGGTCGATTAGGAAGTCACAGCAGTCACGTCTACCTGACTGCAACATCTCCAAGGAAAAGGATGTAAGCCAGGACTCGGGGGGCTACAGGCCGCACTCATCCCGAGTGTAGGCCCGCTCCCTGTCTGTGGGGAGCGAACTTATCTTAAATAAATCTTTTCTTCTCTCACCTCTGTGTGTTGCAATTCTTTGCATTTATTCAGATCTCTGAGTTGCCAGCGTGCACCTCTGGCTTGCTGGCTCCAGTGATATTGCACCCCTCTCTACTGTGCCTCTCTCCCCTTGCCTATCCATCTCACCCTCACCCTAACCATGCTCTAACAATAAGTATTATAGATTTCAGTGAGTTCTTTGAGTTTTTCTAGCATATTCTTGAACATGAGGCTGGTTTTGAGAAACCCCTGAATTTGCAGTTGATGTCAGAAGTCTTGGGAAGGCTGGAGGATAGTGCCCTTCACTTTGCAGTTTGGCTAAATTGAGGTACATGCCAAGAAATGAAAATGTATCATTCCTAAGCGTCACAAAGAAGAGGCATAAGATGCTTGTCCCAGCTTGGGGTGACTTAGCATAACTCAAGGAGGGTTGAGAAGGTCTTCTCTGAGGATACCAAGATTGATCTGAGAACTGAAGACTGGGCAGGAATTAAATCACTGAAGAGAATGAGGGGATCATTAGAGGCACAGGAAAAAATACCTTCTTTATTTGAGGAACTGAAAGAAAGCCAAACCTAGAATGTAAAGAGAAAAAGGGAATTTGGTATGAAGTAAGACTGCAAGAGTATTTACTACATTTTTTTCTAATTATGAAAGTTGTATATGTTCATTGGCATACATCCTTGTCATTTTTACCTGTGTACCTCTATTTTTATTAAGGGTTTTGTGTGTGTGTGTGTGTGTACTGATGATAGAAACTAAATGCTACAATTTATTCCATTTTTATGATTACAGACATTTCAGGGCAGGGTAGGTAAACCAGGCAAATAAAGCAAACACCTTTTCCCCAAATTTAATCAGATGCCACATTTTGCAGGTTGATTTAATGCACTGAACCGGGCTGAAACCTGGCAAGAGCAAATACTTGAAATTTAGGTTATTTCTCCACAGATATTGTAACCATAATCCACCAACATTGCTCAATTTTAGCACACTTGAGTTTCTGCAAGATGGCAGAGCAAGTGAGAAATCATCTCAAAGCAAAGATCATCTTTTACCAGTGTGAAAAGAAACATGAAGAAAGAGGAAATAAAACTCTCCCAAATTGCTCATCAAAATGAAGGCCATCTTCATAGCCTTAGTTGAAAAAAACCAGAGTTCTCAATGTCTTGACTTGAGAAATCCATTTTCAAAGTGACTGTCTAAGTCAAGAAGAGTTTTCAGGCTTTTCTCTCCCATGGCCCATGAACTCTACTCCTTCAATAGGAGTCTCTTTCTCTTTTATCACTTTCCAGAGGATGTTTTAGGTTAATTTGTTGGATGGAAGTGCTTTGTCCCGTGCTGTGCTGTTCCTATCATTCAAAGCAGTTCCACATCCATCGGGCGGGAATGAAAACTTCCCTACTGCAGATGAGGGGACTGAACACACAGCTGGTAATGCTTGGAGAGGTCGGTGCAGGGGTCCCAGTGCTGACCCACTGGAGAAACTTCTTGGCAAACCAGCGACTGAAGTACTGGTTATAGTCATGTTTCATGTCTGTGCATGCCTCATCTACACTGTTCATGGCAAAGGTGGTGATGGCAGTGGCAGCGCTCTCTCTAATGTATTTTCTTTTACATAACTAGAATCATACCTCACATTCTGTCATGGCTATTTTTTCCAATTAAAATTGTAAGGTGAATGTTTTGCCTGTTTTATTAAATCTTCTTGGAAAACACGACTTTTTTTGAGATCTAATTTACATAGAGTTGAAGGTAAGATCTTACATGAAGTCCAAACAGAAACTAAGTAAAGAGAATAAGTTTGACAAACAGATACGTTCCTTTAACACACACCTCATTAAGATATAGAACATTTCTATCCCCCCGCCGAAAATTCCCTCATGTCCCTGCTATGTCAATCCTTGTGCTTGCCTCAGAGGTAACACCTTCTTTAGCCATCAATTTTACTTGTTCTAGAATTCCATATAAATGAACTCAGAACATATGTTCTCCTTTTTTGTCTCTTTTTCTCTGCATAATATTTTGAGATTCACTGATGTTGGTGTGTATTGTAATTCATTCCTTTTTGTTGCTGACCAGTATTCTATTACTCCACAGTTAACGTATCTATTCACCTGTTGATGGGTTATTTTCCATTTGAAAACACAATCTTAATGGTTCCCTAATATTCCCAGACATTGATGTTCTATATTTATTCACTTCTTTTTTCTTTTGGAAATTAGGTTGTTACCAATTTTTCTTTAATAAAAGCAAAACTCTGACGAATCTTCTAGCATGCATATATTCATATGTATCTCTGATCACATCAATGCTATACATTTCCGAGAGCATTAGAATAGGAGGGTCAAAAGGCATAAATGTTTTCAAAACTCAATTTATATGACTTAATTGCTCTCCAGAAAGGTTTTTCTAATGTACATGCCTACTAGCAACATAAGAAATTGGTCATTTCACAACAATCTTCACTTTTTTGATAGGTTAAAAATCTTAGTCCATTTTAAATGCAATTATTTATTTATTGTGAAGTTAAATAGACATTTATTTGTTTATTGATTATTTGAAATTCTTCTCTCAATTACCTATTGGACCATGGAATATTAGTACTTTTCTATTTTATAAGAACTTAAATGGTTTTTGTAAAATGGTTACAGAGGGCCTAGTGCATTATAAACACAATGTGTTAGACTTTATTATTAACTCCCTTATATATTAAGCATTTTAGCCTTTGGTTTGTCTTAAGTTGCAAATGTTTTTCTCAGAGTGTTTAATCTTTTAATTTTATGACAATTCAAAACACAGTTTTAGCTTTTATTCTAGTTGAAAGTGGCAGTCTTTCTTAGTATATAATTCATTTATTTTATGCTTAGAAAGTCATACATCATTCAGATCAGTTAAATATTCACCCATTTATTTTGTGTAGTTCAAGTATCTTTTTACAAATAAACTTATATATATATATATATATATATATATTTTTTTTTTTTTTTTTTTTTGAGTTGGAGTCTCACTCTGTCACCCAGACTGGAGTGCAGTGGTCGCTTCCGGCCACTGCAGCCTTGCCCTGCTGGACTCCGGCGATCCTTCCGCCTCAGCCTTCCAAGTAGCTGGAACTTGGAACTACAGGTGCACGCTTCCACATCTGGCTAGTTTTTTGGTTTATTGTAGAGATGAGGTCTCACCAAGTTGCCCAGGTGGGTCTCGAACCCGCGGGCTTAGGCCATCCACTCACCTCAGCCTCCCAAGGCGCGGGATTACAGGCTGAGCCACCGAGCCCAGCTCTAGATATATTTTTTAAACCTTTAATAGAAAATTTAAAGCACAAACAAAAATGTAAATTTTCCCAGTTTCAACTCATGGCCAATCTCATTCCGTCTATACCCCCAACCATTTTCTCCCCAAAATTATCTGGCATCATGGGCATCAATTTCATTTTATCAGTAAATATTCCCATTTGAATCTCTAAAATGAAATACATTAAAAATATAGAGCTGTAACATCATTACCACAACCAGAAATAATTAACAATGGTTCTTCAATATAATTTTTAAAACCCAGTCGATATTTAAATTTCTCTGATTGTTTCATTTTTTTGTTTTAACAATTTGTTTGAATTAGAATCCAGTAAGGACCATACATTACAATTGGTTGCTGCCTCTTTTATATAAACTAAAAGTTTCCTTTTTCTGTCCTAGTTTTTTTTTTTTCCTTGCAACTTATTAGTTGAAGAAACTGGGTGATTCTTTAGTGATCACTACCTTAAGGTGACATTTAACATATTCTTCTTTTCCTTGTATTTGATGTAGATGGGTAGTTAGATCTGAAGGTCTGATCAGATTCAGGTAGTGTTCTGACTTCCTTTGGATGGAATTTGATGCATGGTTAGCTTTTTTGTGATTTTAGCAGCCACAGATGATCACTGGTTGGATTCACTATGTCATAAGAGGCTGTCAAATGGTGATATTTTAATTCCTTTTTCTTCATTGATTAGCTGTAATTCTCCTACAAGGGTAAACTCGGTCATCTATTTGGTTACCCAGAAGTTCATTTCATATAGTAATGGCAGAATAAATGCTTGGTTTTTTTGGTCTGTATTTGCCAGTTTTCAAAATAATGAGTTGGTTCTTTCAGATGACCATTATGCTTTTTCAGATGAACATTATGTTATGTATTTTATGGTGCATATATTTTGTGAAAAATCACTTGGCTGTAGATATGTGGATTAATTTCTGGGTTCTCTATTTTGTTCCATTGGTTTACGTGTTTTCATGCCAATACTATGCTGCTTTGATTACTATAACTTTGCAGTATTTTTTAAGGTTTGGTAGTATGATGCCTCCAGCTTTGTTCCTTTTTTTTATTTAAAAGATGTGGGGTACAATTCAGGGTTAGGTATACAAACGTTCATTATGCAGGTACCCTTGTTGATGGGGTGTGCCAGCTTTGCTGTTTTTGTTCTTTTTACTTTGTCCATTTGAGGTCTTTCGTGGTTCTATACAAATTTTAGGATTTTTTTTCTGTTTCTATGAAGAATGTCAATGATATTTTGATAGAGATTACTTTGATATTTTGATATAGATTTCTTTGGGTAGCAATTATTACTTTTTAAAACAAATTTTGTTGTGTGTCTAAACCAGTACTTCCCATTACAATTCAGAACATGGAGTTTTAATTTAAAATGTATAGTTATGTTTTTAGTGTTCTGCGTGGTGTAAAATGAGAAACTAACTTGGAATATTTGTTTTCCCAACACCATTTGTTAATTAATTCATCCTTTTCCTGGTTGACTTGCAGGACTCCCTACATAGTTACATAGTTTGCAGGGCTTGATTTAAAAAAACAAACAAAATGCAGGGCCCCTTGTTCAAAACTTCTAAAGAATTTTAAGAGAGTGACAGCCAAGCCTTTAACCAGTATATGGGCCCTTCTAAGAGCAGGGCCTGTGTGATTGTACAGGTCACACATCCATGAAGCTGGCCATGCTGACTTGTGATAGCAAACATTCTAACAGCAAATACTCATATAGCACTTGTTATGTGCCAGACTCTTTTCTGACTGCTTTACCTGTCACCTAGGTGAATACAGTTATTGTTTCCACTTTAGAGACAAAAAACTGAGGCATAGAGTAGCTAAACAACTTGCACAAGGTTACACAAGTAGTAGGTGGCAGAGCCAACCCTTGAACTCAGGTGTTTTAGCTAAATCCATACTCTTTACCTCTATGCCATACTGCCTCTTGGATAGTTTATCATATATTAGTTCTTGTTTGAACTCTCTGCATTTTGTTCCACTCATCTGTTGACTCTTGCACTAGTGTTGACAGGTTTACATCCATATTCTTCTTTTCAGAATATATATATATAATATATATATATATATATATATATATTTTTTTTTTTTTTAATTGAAGTCTCACTCTGTCACCCAGACTGGAGTGCAGTGGCATGCTCCCGACCACTGCAGCCTCAACCTCTCAACCTGCTGGGATCCGGCGATCCTTCCGCCTCAGCTTTCCAAGTAGCTGGAACTACAGGCGCACGCTACCATGCCCGGCTATTTTTTGACTTATTGTAGAGATGAGGTCTCACCAAGTTGCCTGGGAGGGTCATGAACCCACGGACTCAGGCAATCCACTTGCCTCGGCCTCCCAAAGCCGAGATTACAGACTGAGCCACCGAGCCCGGCCTCTATTCAGAATATTTTTAACCAATCTTACCTGGTTATTCTTTTGGGTTAACTTTAGAATAATTTCTGCTGACTTACTAAAAAAGCAAAACCAAAATGACCACTGGTATTCTTATTGGGATTACATTCAAACTATTAGTTATTTTGGGATGAATTGGCATCTTGTCTTCCCATCTATAAATGTCATGTCTTTACATTTATCGATCAGTTATTTTTCTTCACATAAGCCAAACATTTTTTGTTAGGGTAATCAGTAAATATTTTACAGTTATTTGTAATTAATGTAAATAGATTCTTTTTTCTTTCTTTTAGGAATATAACTGACAATTTCTGATATGTAAGGAAATTACATGTTAAAAATTATTGATTTTCAAAAAGTTGTAGCTACTGGATATTGGGCACTTATTGCATACCAGGGATTTATTACTATTATTATTATTTTTGAGTCGGAGTCTCACTCTGTCACCCAGGCTGGAGTGCAGTGGCACGCTCACGGCCACTGCAGCCTTGACCTGCTGGGCTCAGGTTACTTCCACCTCAGCCTTCCAAGTAGCTGGAACTACAGGCATGCATCACCATGCTCAGCTACTTTTTAAAAAAATTTGTTGTAGAGATGAAGTCTTGCCAAATTGCCCAGGCCGGTCTTTAACCCATGAGCTCAGGCAATCCTCTCACCTTGTCCTCCCAAAATGCTGGGATTTTAGGCGTGAGCCACTGCATCCGGTCTGATTTATTATTATTTTAAATAAAATAAGTCTTATAATGGAAAATAGTAGTGCTTTTCTCAGTCACTCAGCACCCCTGATTACTAGTAAAGGTTTCCATTTCCAATTCATTTACCTGTTTCTTCTGGTATTTGCCTTCATGATCTTAAATAATAATATGCATATAAAACTATTTCTTGATTATTTTCAGATTCAGTAAATTATTTATTGACATTAATCTATACAATATGACGATATAGCTCCTTCAGTTTGTCCCCCAATGACACAGAAATACGTACATGCATAGCACTCACATGTGAACATAGACACACTTCTCTTTTTCATCATTCCAGTGTATTGTGACAGAATTGCTAGTTCAATAAATATTGTATTTACATTATTGTAGTGATGCAAATATTATTGATGATTCCTTTTCTTTAGATATGACTTTTTCTGGAGTTAATAATATCTTTCTTTTTAGTTTATTTATTTATTTATTTTTGCTGTTTCTTTCAGGAACACGTCGCTAAAATTCCTACTAGAGGCATAAACTCTCTTTTCAGGATGTTTGGATATATCATGTCATCTATCAGTTTTGTATTTTTCTTAAGGATTTCTCCCCTGGAGCCCTCCATACCTGGACTAGCTTTTTCTAGTCCACTGAACACTCGTCATCCTGGGACTTTCCTTGACTGTCATTCCATGCATCTCCCTTGTTTCTCTCCTGAAGTAGACTGCCTGTTTTCTGGATACCATGGCTTTCTCTTTCAAGGTTTACTCTCATTTTGGAAGAGCACATTCCCCATTAGCTTCTGAAAGGAAAGCCTGGGAAGAATAGTTTTGAGACTTACATTTGGTTTCAGAATTCTGAAGGCATTGCTAATTGTCTCGGAGCTTCCAGCATTGCTGGTGAAAAGTCCAATGCCATTCTGATTCCCAAGCCTTAGCATGTGACATGCTTGTTCTCTCTGAAAGCTTTTGATCTTCCCTTTGCTTTGGTGTTCAGAGATTTCACAATGTTATGCCTTAGACAAGTTGTTTGGCATTCATCACACTGGGCTGTTAACAGTATTTTTTTTAACTTATGAAAATTTTATTGACACAATAAATCTAAATGTAAAGGCTGATTCTTTATATTTAATAATCGCTAGTATTCATAATTTCTAATTATTATTTATAATCAAAAGTATAATTAACTGTGGGAAAACAATAAAATAGCTGAAAGTATGGTGATTATATTGTTTTCTTATCTTAACTGATTGCTTTCATGCTAAGCTCTTGGCACACACAAAAAAGAGTAGCTATGTAAGATGATGGATATGTTAATTTGCTTGATTATAGTAGCCATTTCCCTATATATATATTTCAAAACATCATATTATATATACCATAAATATGTACAATCAAATTTAAAGTTTTAAACACTTATTTGCATAAAAGGGAAAAACACTTATTTGCACAATAAGTTTATTTGCGTTTTTAGTGGTATCTTTCAATCTAGAAATCTTCTAGATATTTATTGATTTTTTTTGAGTTGGAGTCTCACTCTGTTGCCCAGGCTGGAGTGCTGTGGCACACTCACAGTCAATCCAGCATCGACCTCCTGGGCTCCGATGATCCTTCTGCCTCAGACTTCCAAGTAGCCGGAACCATAGGCGTGCGCTACTGCTCCTGGCTAATTTTTTATCTACTGTAGAGACAAGGTCTCGTCAAGTTGCCCAGGCTGGTCTCAAACCCGCAGACTCAGGCAACCCACTCGCTTCAGCCTCCTAAAGTGCTGGGATTACAGGCTGAGCCACCGAATCTGGCCATTTATTGATTTTTTAAAAAATAACTTCTCCCTCTTCCCTCTCTCAGAATCTCCTGTCTTTAGATGTTGGATCACTTGGACTAATCCTCTATTTTCCTTATGTTTTTCTGTTTCCCCTTTATGCATCTTCTTGCTTTATTTCTATAAGATTTTCTTAACTTTAACTTTCAGACATTCTATTAAGTTTGTAGGTTTTTACCCACTTTGTCCTTTGAATATTCCTTTTAAAAACTACCCTATTCTTTTTTCATAAATGAAATATTTTCTCTTAGTGGAGTTTTCTTCTCCTCCCTGACTTATCTGTTTCCTCTGAGCATATTTTTCCTGTTCATTTTGATTTCCGGTTTACATGTTGAAGAATTTTCTCTAATAATCATATGTCTCCACACAGTTGTGTCCAGTGTCCATGAGTTCATAACTTTGGTTCCCCTGAGCCAAAATTCCCCTGAGAGAAAACCTCTGGCTTCTGTTATAGTGAAGGAGTGACAGTTGCAGACTACATTGAAAATAAAAACCCAAATTCAGGACATAGAATACAAAAAGATAATGCAAAAAAATCATTGAAACCAAAAACTGGTTTTTTGAAAGGATAAACAAGATTGATGGACCCCTAGCTAGACTGACCAAGAAAAAGAGTGAAAAAACCCAATTAAACACAATCAGAAATGCAAAGGATGAAGTCACAACTGACCCCGAAGAAATACAAAAGCTTATCAGAAACTACTAGGTACACCCTTATGGAAATCAACTCAAAAACCTAAATGAAATGGAGGACTTTCTGACATCACACAACCTCCTCAGGTTGAAACAAGAAGAAATCAAGACCCTAAATAGACCAATGACAACCCAGGAAATCGACTATGTCATAAGAAAATAACCTACAACAAAAAAGTCCTGGACCAGATGGCTTTCCAGCAGAAATCTACAAAACATACAAGGAGGATCTGATTCCAATCATATCGAAAGTATTCCAGGAAATCGAGAAAGATGGAACGCTCGCCAAATCATTTTATGAAGCTAACGTCACATTGCTACCTGAACTGGATAAAGATCCAACAAAGAAAGAGAACTACAGGCCAATATCCTTGATGAACATAGATGCTAAAATTTTCAACAAGATTCTAGCAAACCGGATCCAACAACACATCTCAAAATTCATCCACCATGACCAAGTAGGCTTCATCCCCAGGATGCAGAGCTGATTCAACATCCACAAGACCATAAATGTAATTAAATACATCAACAGATGTAAAGACAAAAACCACATGATTGTACCATTAGACGTGGAAAAAGCTTTTGATAAACTCCAGCACCCCTTCTTGATGAAAACCCTCAAACATCTAAGCATAGATGCAACATACCTCAAAATAGTAAAAGCCATCTACAAGAAACCCAAAGCTAACATACTACTAAACAGACAGAAATTGGAACCATTTCCCCTGAAAACTAGAACAAGACAAGGATGCCTACTCTCACCCTCCTGTTCAACACAGTATTGGAAGTCCTAGTTAAAGCAATCAGATAAGAGAAGGAAATCAAGGGTATCCAAATAGGAAAAGAGGAAGTTAAGTTATCCTTCTTTGCAGACGACATGCTTCTATACCTTGAAAACCCAAGAGAATCTGTCTAAAACCTCTTTGCACTGATAAAGGACTTTGGCAAAGTCTCAGGGTATAAAATGTGCAAAAGTCAGTCGCATTCCTATACACCAAAAATAAACAAACAGAAACCCAAATAAAAAGCACAATCCCATTCACAACAGCCACACACACACACACAAAGATATACCTTGGTATATTCCTAACCAGAAAAGTCAACA